>JAOANR010000003.1:36753925-36962573 GCA_030278955.1 Hygrophila difformis | reverse complement strand
CCCTAAACCTTAAACCCTTTGAACCCTAAACCCTACACCCTTTGAACCCTAAACCCTTTACCTTTGAAATATAATCTTATTAAATTTAATAATATTGTTAAATTTATTATTCCACCGTACTGATCTAACGAGTTTCTTAATCGTTCTATAAACAATAGGGAGATTGGTGGTTCGTGAGACCCGCGGCCCAAAATTCGTCCCCGCATTTGTTGTTGTACACACGGCAGCAAAAAGTTGTCCCCATTATAGAGAGCGTACTTGGGGAGGCGGATCCCGATGGTTAGGAGGAGCTGTGGCGGTTATGTTTCGGGCACCTTTTTCGACCGAGCTGGTGGCGTGGATCTGTTTCTGGACTTGCGCTGAACGAGCTGATGGCTCGCGAGGTGATATTTCATGAGCCTGTTGACGGACAGGAGTGGACCATGGGGAGCGACGAGGCGGTTTACTTTAGAGTGGGTGACCATTTCAATCGGTACGGACGACGGGAGCACGCTATGTATACGGGGCTCCGTTTTTGGCCGACTACATATTTCGACATTTCTGGTCGGGCCCCGTTACCAGCAGATAGCGTTGGGGCGAGGTACCGCGAGTTATTGCGGTCGAGGATTGGGGAGTGGAGGGAATGGTTTCATAAGGAGCAGGCGTTCAGGGATCGGACCCGGCGATGCTCTGAAGGTCGCGAGGGTGATTACCGCGTTCCATATGGTGCTGGGTCATGATCCGCGAGCGCGCCGGCCAGAGGATTGGATGTGGCGGTTGGTGGAGGACACGGAGGCATGGGAGAGCTTTCCATGGGGACTGCTGTCGTGGCAGGTGATGCGCGCATACATCAGACAGTATCCCAGGACCAGGTTTGTGCACCGTGCATCAGTGCACCTATACGGTCTCAGTTACGCAATGTGGGTAAGTATTCTATTGCTTCAAATGTACATGTATATTAGGTTCGCCACTGAATTGTTACTTTACTATAACCCTTTGGTTGATGTAATTTGTGTTTTGTCAGGTCTGGGCGGTTGAGTCGATCGCACAGCTTCGCTAGTGAACAAAGGGCAAGTATTTGGAGGACGCAGCCGTACAACGGCCGCGGATGACCAGATGGTTATTCGATGGCAATTGGTCGCAGTATGTATGGGAGCATGCATATAGTAGTCCGGTCAGTATTATTAGTTGGTGTTGACATTTATAAATCTTTATTATATTGAGGATGCACATTGTATTAACCTTTGTTGTGCTGTTACATTATGCATGTTACGTGCAGGACCCGTATATTGTTGATATTATGCCGCCGACCCATGTTAAGCTGCGAGAGCCTTATATGGCTAACACGGACGCCGTTGTCCCGCCTGGGTTGAGATGGATTCCGTTCGTCCGGCGGAAGCGTGGATCACAGTCAGGTCTGGGCGGCGGGAGCGGTAAGAAGGCGAAGAAGTCCAAGAAGAATGCAGTACGGGGCCGCAAGGCTTCACCTCCAGGTGGGTCGGACGATAGTGGGTCAGGCAGCGACGTGCATGGCATCTCTGACACCGAGCCGCAGAGAGCTTCCGAGCCCGTGCACGAGTTCCCGGAGCATGCCCCACCTTGCCCGAGTGTACCCCATCCACGGCCCAGGGGGATCAGTTATTGATCGCCAGGTTCACTGAGATCGTGGAACAGGCCGAGCGACGCATTATAGATGATGCTGAGCGCCGGCAGGCCGCGTCTGACCGGCGGATGCAGGAGCTTATCGAGGATGCAGTCGCTTGCATGCGCGGAGAGGTACAGCGTTCAGTGAACGCCCGGGGCAGCACGGGACTCGTGGCGTTGACGGTGCGGGACAGGCCTCCCGAGATGATGCTGCGGGATGGGGCTCCTGAGATAATGTTGGGGTCGACCGCCCTACGATAGATCAGCCCGACGTCAGTGTGCGGGATCCACGGGAGGAGGTGTCAGCGGTCCTGCATAGAGTGAAGCGTGTGTCCTTTGAGTCGCGCGATGTGAGCGGCTCAGCTTCACGACACCCGACAGACCCACAGACGCCACAGACCGGCGCCGCCTATGCCACCTCTGAGGGAACAGTTCACACTGCGATGCCGGAGCCAGGTTCGTGTCCGAAACTATTCTTTTTTTTTTCACTAGTCTACTTACAATCTTCACACCTGATATATGTTTTCCACAATGTGTAGGCGCGTCCTCACGACACGGGACTGATCCAGTGACGCCACAGACCGGCGCCGTCCCTGCCACCTCTGAGGGGACAATTCACACGCAGATACCGGACCCAGGTTCGCGTCCGAAATAACTCATTTCCTTTTCTACTACTCTACTTACAAGCTTCATACCTGCTATATGTTATGCACAATGTCCCAGGCGCACCTTCCGGGAGCGCACCGAGTGAGACGCCCGCCGATCCGAGTACACACCGGAGCCAGTGCACCACAGGTATTATTATATTGATTCCCCGGCATTAGATTGAATTGTTTGATATGTGGCTCCAGACAATAATAAGAATAATCTTGTTTTGTTTTTTAATGACACCCATACGCCTGCACCCACAACATGATGTTATTGTCACCGTCCGGCTTCGTGGATCGGTTGAATCCACGAGGTTCCGCGTGCGACGTCCCTTCAAGTTGTCGCATCGTTTATTGAGCCCGTTCATTCCACTTGACCGCAAGCGCCGCACAGCGAAGGATACGGACTTTTATTAATATGTTCTTGAGGATGCTGCGGCTGAACCGTAAGTGTTTCTAAACCCTAAACCCTTTAGTTTATAGTATGCACAATTGTGTATTAACTGTTGGTTGGTAATAGTTTGAACGTGGGGGGATGGATGCTAGTTGGGCCAGAATGGTTTGCTAGGTGGCTGGACGTCCATGCGTTTCTCGATGACACTGTACGTACAAGTAATGAAGTCTTTTGTTTACTTATTAATTTTTATATATACACACGTTTAACTGTAAAATAACATTTTATACGTTTCTGTTTCAGCACATAGATGCATATCTGGGATTTTGCAGTACGATCCGGGCTGGCTCGGCGTCACCCCACATAAGGACTTCAAGTACGCCATCATGGATGTCGAGTTTCTGGTTGGTCTCCTGGCCTTTACCCACTTCACATTCTACTACGTATTTGTAGTTTGTTTAAATAACGCCATCTTCGATATTAAATGCAATAGGCCGGCCTTCTACGCGAGTGTTGGGACGCGCCCAACCGTCAAACTCATTTCTCGATGTCCCAGGTCACTCACCTCAGTCTATATGTCACTGGGGGTAAGCCTTCTTGGGGTCCACGGCACACTGACGCGAGTTAGACGAGGTCAGTGGAATAACTGGTTGTTGCTTTCTTTCGTTAGTGATGAAATTACTTACAATCTCATTTAACCCTGTCTTCTTATTGCCCGTACAAGTTATCTGCCCGTACAACCCAGGAGGTCACTGGGCCATGATACGGCTGGTCTTTAGGAAGCGGCGCATTATCCTGCACGAAAGCCTCGTCGCGGACCAGGCAGAATTCCCCGAGAGAGCTACAGAGCGCATTCAGAAGATGTGGCCACTGCAGAAGATCATGCCGGAGTTGTTGGGTCGTATTGGTTTCTACGACGAGAAGATCGATTATGCCCGGGCCCCTGCTTGGGAATTCCAGTTCGCTAGCCCTGGAACAGTGATCAGGCAGAATGACGGCGTCTCCTGCGGGCCCATATCGTTGTTCATAGCAGCATCTATCATACGTGGCGGCTTCCCTCGAGGTCCTTTTCCAGATGCAGGCACGATGCGAGTGGCACAGGCCTTCGAGGTGTGGCACTTCAGTGCTGACCGGGAGCAGGGCCCTCGCCGTACCAGTGACGCTCCGCCGCCTGTCAACTTTGACATCATTGAGGACACGCAGCCCTAAGATTTCTGATTGTGCTGGTCATATTATGTATACCCACTATTCCTCCCTCATGCACAGTTCGCTCCATACTTATCACATGATTTTTATTAATCTTATCATGCCATTGAATTATGATAACAATAATAAGAGTAACATAACAATAACAAGAATAACAGTAACATTTTGGGCCTAATAATAATAAGGAGCAGGCCCGTTTAGGTCAAAACTGAAATTGAAATTGCAACAGTTCTTCGCATCATTCCCCTCGCCGCCACATGATGCACATATCTGGGGTGTGGACGGTCGATATTCGGATGGTCTGGCGCGATCGGGATTGGGGCCCAGACACCTCTTCCAATTATGGCCCACTACCCCACATGCACTATAGGTCTGTCGCCTTCTCGACCTGCGCGCTCCTTCCGGCCCGGAGGGAATTCGACTCTCTTTCGGTCGACCAGCCTGCCTCGGGCAATCTGGCGGCGCGCATGTTGCTCGGGCAATCTCGGTCGGTAATATCCAGTCGTTCGGGTGCGGCATAGGAAACACTCTTGGTGTCCATACGCGGACGAGCACCGAACGCTTGTAGTGCGGGGAAGCATATGCAGTCTGCTCTTGCCTCACGGATTTGCAGATAGACGCTTTCATTGTCGAAGAGACATTTTCCAAAATAGCACACAATTTATTAAAAAATTAATCCAACGCCTACCCCGGGGCGTACCTGATCGCTGCTGCTGCGTGGGGGCACGGTATGAGATGCTATTGGAACCTCTGGCACGTGCATGTCTTCATCCCAAGGTCTACTGTGCACCCCCTGCCTTTTGGTTCCACGATGTACTCATTGTGCTTCCTTGTGTCCTTCACTCGCATCGTTCCTCCCTCATGTACCGACTTCATCAGCTCCTCGCGTGCCTAATCACTCAACACGGTAGTGCTGCTGACCGCGTCCTTGTGCCTCTCCGAAAACCATTCAGCTATGGTTGCACGAATTACGTCGAGCATTGAGGAAATAGGTAACCTTCGCGCCCATCTCAAGCGCATGTTCATGCTCTCTATGGGATTCGTCGTCATCATGTCATAACGACGGATCAGACACTTCACACGTGCAAACCGTTCTTCCCCGACTTTCTCTACCAGATGCTTGTATGCAGACGAAAACTGCTGCTTCAGACTATCCATGTGTCGAATGTAATCGCTATTCTTGTATGCATAAGCAGCCGACATGAACAAGTCGGTCGCTCTCTTGCCGTACCGAGCTAGATTGGACTTGATGTGCACGCAACATAGGACGTGGTGGGCTTCCGGTAACACCTGCGCAATCACAGCTCTAATGAACTTATGCCCATCAGACACAATCAGAACCTCCTTCTGCAGGTTTAGTGCCCGGGCTAACTGCAATAGAAACCTCCGCCACGTTTCATTAGACTCAGTTGGCCCAACACCAAATGCGAGCGGGAATAACTGATTGTTGTCGTCTTCATTACGGCCACGAACAGGACACCCTTGTACTTTCCCTTTAAATGTGTCCCATCAATTGCTATGAAAGGCCTCATTAGTGGCCATCCCGCAATAGAGGCACCGAGTGCGAAGAAGGCCATCCCGAATTTTCCCTCCATATCCAATGCATAATCCGTAATGGTTTTCTCATTCGTCTCCTTCACCATGTGTAAGTATGAAGGAATCATCTTAAATGAAGCGTCGTGCTTGCCAAAAATTGAGCAGATTGCGTGGTTTCTTATCTTCCGGGCCATTCCGATCGAGATATTAACACCCTCACTTTGCAGCTTCGCCTGGATCATCATAGGCTCTAGCGTCTTCTCCTCGACAATTATATCCGATGCATAATAGCTGCCCAAATGTCTTGAGGGGAGTGTCGTCGGTTCTGGCCTGTCTGGGTTTGTGGTGCAAGAATGCTCCACCAATCTGTACACCTTCCATAGCGATGCCATTCCACTTGCTCGCATCTCAAATTCGCAACCTTCAACCCTACACCTCACCCAGTATCTCTCCTTATCCGACTTCCACGTGCGGAAACCACACCTGGCCGTCACAAGATATGTTGTCAGCTTCTCCTGCAACTTCACCTTCGTTGCGAACATTGAGCCGACTGCAAAGGATGATTCCACAGTATCGTCCACGTGCTCGTCGACCAGCCGTTCAGGTAAGTCAAAGTGTGGCCGAGGGAGGTTCCACATCCCATGACTCATCTCCGGGACGGTGTATGCTTCTTCCATCCTCGCCGAACGCGGATTATGACCAGCTTGCAGCCCTGGACGCCCATCTCTCTTGATCCGTTCCTGATTCCGCTCGTGGTCTCTCACGAGATTGTAATAGTACTGAAAATCTCCGTAACTCATGGGTCTAGCAAGCTCATCCTCACTCTCCGACTCCGAGCTACTTTGTTCAGCACATGCTGCATCACCAACGTCCTCCAACTGCTCGGTCTCTACTGCATCTCCGCATACATTCTCCACCGGGCTCCGGCACCTCTTCGATCCGCAACTGCCTTCCTCCTCCATGTGCTAGACTACTCCCACGTCCTACAAAATTACCCATACCGCTACTTCCGTCCATGTTTCCCCGTACCACTCCATACCCGTGGCTGCTCCCAGCTACATTTTCATGCCCGTATATATTTGTTGTCGGTGTCGTTCCAAATATGCTCTCCATCACGCTTCCATACTGTAAAGGAACGTATGGAAAGTTTGTTGCGCGTCGTAGTTTGTTGAGTTCTATGTCTCTTGTATCCCTTCAATTCCATACACTCTTCTTTCAATCAATAATAACATTTCAAACTTATACAAAATACTGAAAAATATTATGGTTATCAAGTAAACTCATGTAATGCAGCAGCCACATTTCTAAATTATATGTATTAAGATAGATTTAAGCAGCATTGCAAATTAAAACTTACGGTTCAGGCCTTGCTCTTCCTCGTTGTGTGAATGTCACTCACCCTGGTACCATGTGCTACCGGTCAATGATTCCCAAAAAGACATTGCTCCGTTTAGTCAATCACCCACCCCTAAGTATTTACATGAAATAATTTCACACGTTATTATAATACACATAAATGAACCTCACAATAATCTGTGTAATAATGCTAATAATTATTATACTTGTTAAAAATAATAATAATATTAATAACTTGCATAGTAAATAATAATAAATAATAATATAATACAAATAATAATAATTAATAATATTACTGGTCATATTAATAATAGTAATATTATTAGTAATAATAATAATTGTAATATTATTATAGTTTTTAAAACATTATAGTTAATAATAATTAACATTATTATAAATAATAATAAATCTAATCCTGGTGATAATAATAATACTACTAATATTAAAAGTAATAGAATAAAAATAATATTAACAATAATAATAATAATAATAATAATAATATTATTATAATTATTATATTATTAAAATATTACAGTTAATGATAATAATACAAATAATAATAATAATGATAATAATAATAATAATGATGATGATATAATAATAATAATAATAATAATGATAATAATAAAAAATAATAATGATAATAATAAAAATAATAATAATAATAATAATAATAATAATAATAATAATAATCATCGTGATTATTATAATAAAACAATAAAATTTAATAATAATAATAATAGTAGTAAAAATTATAGTAATGATAATAAAATAATAATAGTAGTAAAAATAATAAAAATAATAAAAATAATAATGATAATAATAATAATAATAGTAATTATAGTAATTACAGTAAAAATAATATTAGTAGTAAAAATAATAATAATAATAATAATAATAATAATAATAATAATAATAATAGTAATGATAGTAAAAATAATAATAGTAGTAAATATAATAAAAATAATAATGATAATATCTATTACTAAAATTATATTAATGATAATAAAATAATAATAGTAGTAAAAATAATAAAAATAATAAGAATAATAATGATAATAATAATAATAGTAATGATAGTAAAAATAATAATAGTAGTAAATATAATAAAAATAATAATGATAATAATATTAATAATAATGATAAAATAATAATAATGATAATATAAATAATAATAATAATAATAATTGTTATTATAATACAAAAACAGTAGTTAATAATAATAATAATAATAATAATAATAATAATAATAATAATAATAATAATAATAAACGAAAACAATAAAAAAAATTTTAAAAAAAAAACAAAACATTAGTACTACTGTAATGATATTTAACAATGGAAAACATAAAATCTAAGAGAAAAATCATAAAAATTAAGCCTCACACTCTTATTTTGGTTTATTTATGCATTTATAATACTAATATACCGTATTTAACTAAATTAATGTGAGTCATATTTCTAATAAATCCAAACTAACAATTACACATCTATATTTCATATTATTATAAACTTATATCTAAAATTAGGCATAATATAACTAACAACACGCATTAATAACTCAATCATCGAAATTACTTGACAATGCATACTAAAAATTAAAGCTCACAATGAGGCTGTAAACAGCAATAACAATCTTCAATCTCTTGGCTCACTGCGAGGCTTTTCCCAAAATGCAGCAACAATTCTCCCTTCAACTTAAAATTTCTTCTCTCAAGTAGTATTGAATAATGACTGTGCATATATGAATGAAACTTAGATCCGAAATTTATTGAATTCAAAATAATGGTGGGTGGTCAGCAATTATTTCTGGGTCGTAAGTGGGTTCGTCAACAAACTGATAGGGTCGTACGCACCAGTACACTGATCAGCTGTCCCCACGATTGGCAGGGAATCTATTGGGATCGACTACGACCCTTCGGGTTCGTCTACGACCCTTGGGGTTCGTAGATGGTGGGGGTACCGGGTTCGCCAATGATACACGTGCCAGGTTCGACAATGATACGAACTCGTGCTTCGTGCACGTGTCCCTTAGCCACGTGTCCTACCGGTTCGTGCTTATAATAGTCTGGACCGACCCCGATCAATCCTAAACTCACGACGCGGAGTTTCTTAATCACCCTTACTAATTAATACCCTGGGTCGTGGTTTTTATCCGGATCGTGCATGATCCGTATCACGACCCGGGGTGCATTCGGTCTTTCCGGGCATAAAAGTTAAGGCTTTTTGTCGGCGGTCAAAAAAGTGCATTGGCAGACCCTGACCGGGTACTGCGGCTCCGAACCCTTAATTTCCCATGACATTCGCCCATTCCCTAGTCATACCCCCTCCATTTAGTTTCTTTTGTCTTATTCTCCCAAACCTGGCTTGTACGCCCCAGTTCACCCCCTTTTTCTTTTTTTTTTTGTTTGTTTTCCTTGTGCTCTCTCGGAGCAACTCCGGCGGAGGTGCAAGGGGGCAGCGGCGGAGGGCTCGTGGCGGCGGGGATGGGATGGTGGCGGTGACGGGACAGGCAGAGGCGAGTGGCAGCGGGCACCGGCCTTCTTCCCCTTCTCCTTCTTCTCTTTCTCTCCTCGCCTTTTCCATTTCTTTTTTTTATTTATTTTTCTGTTTGTGGTTTTGATTTTGCTCTGGTTTCTGTTTTGGATCTGTAGAGAAATGGAGGGGAGGTTTGTGAAGGAAGGGCGGTGGTGAGTGGGTGATGGCCACGACGGTGATGGTGGTTTTGATTGGAAGGGAAATGGCGGCAGTGGTGGTGCATTCCGGAACACAGGCGGCAGCAGTGGGGTTATTTTAGTTTGGGGATTACGATGGTGGCTTGGTAATGGTAAGGGATGGTGGTGGCTTGCCACGGCGGGGCAGCGGCGTGGTGTGAGGGTTGACGGCCGCAGTGGTGGTGGCCGGATTGGCTCGGCGCCAGCATGCAGTGGTGATGGGGATTTCGCTATTTTTGGGCAAAGGGGGAGGCTCGTGATGAGATGGCACCGGTGGTGGAGGCTGAAGTGAGGGGGCTGCTGTGGTGGGCCGCCGGCAGCGGGGGCGGCAACGGCGGCAGATAGTTCAGGTTTAGGGTTAGGGTTCCTTTAGACTACCTCCATCAATGATCATTTCCACCCCAACTCAACCCCCACATCATTAGTTTTTTTTTAAACAAAAAGGAAAATGGATGGTGGTTGGGTTTGGATGGTTGGCCTTACCCAACCTTGAAACCGTCACTTGGTCACTTGGTCTCTTTCATTTGGCCAATGGGATTGAGACACTTGTCTCCATCCCATTGGTCAAGTGATTCTTTTAATTTTATATAATAAAATAATTATATCTTTTATATAAATAAATAAATATAAAAAAAATATATCAAATTTTATAATTTTTCATTCTCTACAAATAGAGACCACCCTTGCTATATTTTTATTAAATACACAATATATCAATTTTGATATATTTAACCCATTTTTTAATTTTATAAAATAAAAATAAATAAAAAAATATATTAATATTTTAGATTTTTATTCTTTATAAATAAGATAAATATTTTATATTTTTGATACATTAATTTTTTATATTTAAATATAATTTAAAATTACATCAATTAAAATAATGATATAGTATAATATTGTGGTTGGATGGTTGGGTGGTTATTGATAAAGTATGTAAAATTTGGATGGTTGGGTTGGGATGGATATTGATAAGTTGGAGGAGAGAGAAATTAATTAAATAATGATATGGTTAGATGGTTGGGTGGTTGGGGTGGTAATGATTAAAGATAGTCTTAGTATTTGGGTTGGGATTAAGACTTAGGTTGGGCTAAACTTAATTCATTTTTGTTTATTGGACTTAAAATGATTAATTGGGCTGGATCTAAGTTTTATTGAATTGAACTTAAAAATTTATAATGACCCAAATTAAATTACTTATGCACTTAATTATTCCTAAAAACTAGTTTAATGGATTAATATATCTAATAATCGGCACTATTCTCAAAAATAACCTAAGACTTCAAATATTTTAAAATGAGACAATTTGCTAATTAAGAATCGGGTCGATACTTCCATAAATTGCTTGGTTAGGTATTCTTAGTTAAATTATGCTGACCTAATTCTAAATTCATATCCAATAATATTTTTTTTTTAGGGTAAATAAGCTTATTCCATAAAATGACCAAGAGTTGGAACTACAGTTCTCACAACAAACCATTTGAGGATACGACCTCCAAACGTTTAAAGCAGATAAAACAGACAATTAATAGAACAATAAAAACACAATGATCATAATGCTTTATTGTCCGTAGCCTGAAATCAACCACGGTAGTCAACAGTTGTAACACCCCGGATTTGATAACCCAGGCCGGGATGTCACCGCCACACCTCCCTAGCAAGACAAGGTTTCTCCGAGCTTGCTAAAGAGATGCAAGGCTATGGTTTTTCAGAATTTAAAATATTCAAACAGCCCATCATAATATCAAAGTTGCAGCGGAAAGTAATATTTACATATATATAATGCAGCGGAATTTAAATATAGGGCCGACATGGCCAAAACACGGGTTAAACAGGCCCGTTCATGCAAGTCGTAACTAAATGTAGGAATTTAAAATAGAGTTTTTCCCCAAATGTTCCCATGTATGCATATGATGATGCATAATCCTCATAATCTGAAAGAAAAAGGGGAAAAATGGTTTGGGTCAGCAAAACGTGCTGAGTAAGTTAACACCTAGCATGATCTAGGGGTTTCAAAGCCTTTAATTAAATTTAATAAAAACATATGCATACGAGACATGATTTAAATTTTAATTCATCTACTAATAATAATTTAATTACATAATTTAAAAGACGAGGGTTTAACACACGTTCATAATTTAGCACACGTTCATAATTTAACACACATAATTTAAATAATTAAATTTTTCTCCTAAGCATGCATACAAAAATATTCCATTTACAAACTTTACCAATTTAAAGGAAATAATACTTAAATTGTGTACTCGACATGCCTTTAATCCACAATAACCATTTAGTCATGATATGAAATTTAAAGACACAATTTAAATGCATAATTTAAAGACATGCATAAATAAATAAATACTTTAAAAATATTAATTCTTTTATTTCCCCGTTACGTAACCATTTCTCAATGTTTTGTATAGCCGGTGATCCGGCGGCCGCAGCCGTTTCGTAAGTATCTCGTATAGCCGGTGATCCGGCGGCCAGCAGCCGTTTCGTAAGTATCTCGTATAGCCGGTGATCCGGCGGCCAGCAGCCGTATCTGCCATACCCAGTAACACTCCGGAGCCTCGGGAAATCCATACGGACAAACCCGAGAGAGTAGGCAATGTATCTCCCGCCGATTGGCGTAATATCTCATCTAATTTCTCCCGTCCATTATAGGCCCGAAGAGAAAGGCTAGAGGGGCACCCTGCAGAGCACTCACCCTCCACCCAAGTATCTCATGTATCGTTTAATTTTAATGTATCGGGGTTTTACAAAAGTATAGATGTATTGCATTTCAAGTCTTTGATCGTTCATTTCGAAATTTCAAAATCTTTCGATTTAAAAGTATCTTGGCGTCACAGTTTACGCCTTTTTAATTTAAAAATTCGTTTCAAGTCCGAAAAATCTGAAAATTTCACAGTTTATGCAAAACACCCTAACGAACAACTTTCGTGTTTTAACTTTTTCGAAATAAGTTGAGGAAACATGTCAAAAATCGATTTTATTATACAAACAGAAATCTGTCCGGACTCAGGTTTGACACAGTTCGGAAAATTGGCTTTTTGACATATCAAATGGACTCCAAAAATTCTGAAATTTTAACCACATATACTAGACATGATTATCTACAACTTTCATTTAGATTGTAAAGATCAAATCGGACTACAAAATATAGAAACAAACCCACTAAGTTCGAACATGTTCATAGGCAGATTTCAAACACGTTTTGTCAAAACAGTTTCTTTTCGATGCGATTTAAAATAGCAAACGTTAACGAAAATGTCTGAAATTTTTACACAACCTAGATTTATGTGTTAGGATTAAAAGTCTAGTTTTGAGTTTTTGGGTTTGAACTCTCGAAATAGGGGTTTTGGTCCGATTTCAAATCTGTCACAGTTTCACATTCGACTCTCAAGGCAGGATCTTTCTCGGCCGTTTTCGGATAACAAACCTCAATGACAAATTATGAAAATTTTACACGAACTAGATCTATGTCTTAGAAGCATTTTTCATGTTTTGAGTTTTTCCGTTTGAGCAGTTTTAAGGGTTCGAAAAATTCGCACACAATCGCTGCGCCGGGGGTTTTTCGTGTTGACAGATTTTAGAGTTACTAAATCTCTATGTTTGGTTACATTTTACGTCACCCAAAACCAAGTAAGCATTAACTTACAGCGGGGATGATGTCTAGGAGGTCACGGGATCGTCCGGGATCCACGGGATGTCACGAGCGAGTTTCCTCAAGTCGATTCTTCTTCCTTTGGCTCCGATTTGTGTTTTTGAGAATAAAAACCATAAGTTAGAATCTAAATCCGACGAAAACTATGAAACGAAGTTCAAGACTTCATCTTACCACTATCTAGGGTCTGAATACTTCCTCTCCACGTCCTCCTTTCTCCGGTTTGTTCGTCGGAAAGTGATCGGAAGGCAAGAACACAAGAGAATATGGGGTTTTCGACTTTGGGAGGAGTTTTGAGAGAATGTGAGGAGAAGAGGGGCTGCTCTAGGGTTGTGTGTCTCGAAAATAATGAGTCCTCTCCCCTCCAAATCCGACCATACAACCTTCCCTTTGCTTAGGATTGAGTTTCCAAAGTCGGGGAGTCGAAATATGGCAAGAAATCGCCCGAAATCGCATTGATTGCTGCTGCCTGTTTGGTGGCGCGGGGTTGGCGCGGTTTTTAGCCAAAACCAGCGCGGAGGGCGCGCGGCCTGGTCTGGGCCGTGCGTCCGGACTGGGCCGTGCGATCCCGTCGGGCCTTTTCTCCTCTCTTTCGGACTTCTTTCCTCCTACGTTTTCGGGCTCGATTTTTCGGGTTATTCCCGGATCATAAATTCCTATCTTAAATTTATCTCGACTCAAATGAATTTCATTTTTAAAATCTTAAGTCCGTCGGTCTCGGGTTCGTCGGCTTCCAATTCGTCGTCTTTTGACTCCCGTGCAATAACTTGTCTAATAAAATTACTTCCGACTTCACGGGTTCTTGGAATTATAATTATTTTCCTTCTTGAATTTAATTCCAATTCTTTTAACTCAATTTATGGAATGTCTTCGGGCTTCCTTTCCCTCTTTTATTCCATTTTGAATTTTGAATCTATCGGCGTTTCATTTCCGAGCAATAATTTATTGTGATAAATTATTTTCTTCTTCTCGGAGATATTTCGACATTGATCGGAATAAATTTTTTTCCTTTGGACGTTGATAAAAATCTGGGGTATTACAGTCTACCCCCCTTAAGAATCAACTTCGCCCTCGAAGTTGTGTTTCGGCTTTTCTCGTGCTAAGAGTTAGGGTCCTTTCATTTATTTTATTATTTTGCGATATTGCGTTATTGAATTATTGTTCGATTGTTGATTGTTTGTTGTTTGATTATTGTTTGACTGAACCCAGAACTGAAATTTCCGAGTTGCCTACGTACCCTGTGAAGGGATCAAGCCATGACGTAGTTCAAAACAAATTTGAGTTTGTTTATTTATTGATTTGGGGATACGAAATATTCGGGTTGTTACATCCTCCCCTCCTTAAGATTACAGTTATGTCCCCATAACTGTCAATGTATTATTCACGACCCGGTTCGGGTATCGTTGCCTATGATCCTTCCTCATTGAGCTGGCAAGTAAGCTTGATCGATGTCGTTCAATCGTCCTACGGCTCTTCCTTGATTCCCTTGTTGAGGGTTTACCAGATCTAGCCTCTTCTCAATCATCTCTCCACGAACATCGCATTCTCTAATCATGTGGTCTACTCCGCCACATCTATAACAAGTCCCGCGCCTTGGGCATTCGCGCACCAGATGGGCTTGGTGGCACTGCGAGCAACGTGGTATGGTTGCTTCATATTTGTCATCTCGACTGTTTGGGTTCTGTGGCTGGTCAGGTTTAACGGTCACGTCCTCTCTCTTGTTAATGTTCTCTATCCGCGTTCGGCAGTCACGCAGCCGATGACCAAATCGACCACACCGAAAGCACGCTCCGGGCTTAGGGCATCCTCTTGCATAATGTGGGTTACCACATTTCGGGCATGGTGGCGTATAGTCACCATGGTTGTAAACTATCCCTCTGTTTCTTCCACCGTTGCCTTGAGGTGGTCTATTCGGGCCTCCCAGAATATGGTTCCTTCCTAAGTAGTTATCGGTTCTATGGTCCCGTTTCCTCTTGCCTTGCCCTTGGTTGATTAGTGCATTCCCCAAGGCAACCACAGCTTCCTCTATAGTTCTTAATCGGTCACTTAAGTTCTTCGGCATGGAGGCTACTTCCCCTCCTTGATTGGTTGCACTAACGTCTTGTACTGGTTCATCGGGTTGTCGTAGCTCTTCATTGGTGTTGGGTGGGATGGGTGGATTGTTAGGTCTTCCTCTAGGTGCCATTTTCTGTCACAACGTACAAGGATTGGACTCTAAAAATTTCGTAGAGTGTTGGAAAATAATAATTTGTTGAATCAATTGGTGTTAATAGGCGTTGTTTAGAGTGTATTACGTAATGTGGCATTTAGAGTTGTTCATATGGTGTGGTATTTAGAGTTTAACGTTTTGTTGCTTGGGCGCGGCGTAGTAGGGTGTAGATTTAAATAAGAATTCCTCAAGATTTTTGGAATAATAAGAGTGTTGTAATGATAGATATGGGCTTGCACTTTACTCCTCTATATAAGGATTTTTTATTTTTTTTTTCTTGCATCTCTAGATTATTTATGCGTTCGTCGTTTTCATCGTTAGGTTTCTCGACAAGTCATAATATATCGTCTATGTGTAGATTTATGGAAAGAAAGGCAGAGAATAGTTATGCGCATGCTAAGCATAGACGATCAAGATCTAAAACTAAGGCACAATTAGTCTCAAGCTAATGCTTCTAAGTCAAGAGTCAAGGTCTAGCCGAATGCTAGTGTGAGAATGTTATGTATCACAAACGATTCACATAAGAGGTTAGTACAAATATTTATGTATGCATATGCATATGAAATCCCCCCAATAAAAATTTAATGCATGCCTTTATTTATCCATGGGTTTTAAAAAAAAATAAATTTATTTTATGGATAGATTAAAATAAGGATAAAAGGTTTGGGCCACTATATTGGGCCGAAAGAAATTAATTATTTGGGCTTTAAGTAAAAACAAGGTTATTGGGCCAAAATAGTTGGACCAACATAGTAATTAAATATTGGGCTAGGAAAAATAAATTTTGGGCTCAAAAATGTTAGTTTAAAAATAATAATGGATTTTTAAATATAATACTAGTTTAAAAAATAATAATAGTTTAAAAATAGTAATACTAGTTTTCAAAATAGTCCGGTCTCTGATACCACTTTGTAACACCCCGGATTTGATAACTCAGGCCGGGATGTCACCGCCACACCTCCCTAGCAAGACAAGGTTTCTCCGAGCTTGCTAAAGAGATGCAAGGCTATGGTTTTTCAGAATTTAAAATATTCAAACAGCCCATCATAATATCAAAGTTGCATCGGAAAGTAATATTTACATATATATAATGCAGCGGAATTTAAATATAGGGCCGACATGGCCAAAACACGGGTTAAACAGACCCGTTCATGCAAGTCGTAACTAAATGTAGGAATTTAAAATAGAGTTTTTCCCCAAATGTTCCCATGTATGCATATGATGATGCATAATCCTCATAATCTGAAAGAAAAAGGGGAAAAATGGTTTGGGTCAGCAAAACGTGCTGAGTAAGTTAACACCTAGCATGATCTAGGGGTTTCAAAGCCTTTAATTAAATTTAATAAAAACATATGCATACGAGACATGATTTAAATTTTAATTCATCTACTAATAATAATTTAATTACATAATTTAAAAGACGAGGGTTTAACACACGTTCATAATTTAGCACACGTTCATAATTTAACACACATAATTTAAATAATTAAATTTTTCTCCTAAGCATGCATACAAAAATATTCCATTTACAATCTTTACCAATTTAAAGGAAATAATACTTAAATTGTGTACTCGACATGCCTTTAATCCACAATAACCATTTAGTCATGATATGAAATTTAAAGACACAATTTAAATGCATAATTTAAAGACATGCATAAATAAATAAATACTTTAAAAATATTAATTCTTTTATTTCCCCGTTACGTAACCATTTCTCAATGTTTTGTATAGCCGGTGATCCGGCGGCCGCAGCCGTTTCGTAAGTATCTCGTATAGCCGGTGATCCGGCGGCCGCAGCCGTTTCGTAAGTATCTCGTATAGCCGGTGATCCGGCGGCCAGCAGCCGTTTCGTAAGTATCTCGTATAGCCGGTGATCCGGCGGCCAGCGGTCGTATCTGCCATACCCAGTAACACTCCGGAGCCTCGGGAAATCCATACGGACAAACCCGAGAGAGTAGGCAATGTATCTCCCGCCGATTGGCGTAATATCTCATCTAATTTCTCCCGTCCATTATAGGCCCGAAGAGAAAGGCTAGAGGGGCACCCTGCAGAGCACTCACCCTCCACCCAAGTATCTCATGTATCGTTTAGTTTTAATGTATCGGGGTTTTACAAAAGTATAGATGTATTGCATTTCAAGTCTTTGATCGTTCGTTTCGAAATTTCAAAATCTTTCGATTTAAAAGTATCTTGGCGTCACAGTTTACGCCTTTTTAATTTAAAAATTCGTTTCAAGTCCGAAAAATCTGAAAATTTCACAGTTTATGCAAAACACCTTAACGAACAACTTTCGTGTTTTAACTTTTTCGAAATAAGTTGAGGAAACATGTCAAAAATCGATTTTATTATACAAACAGAAATCTGTCCGGACTCAGGTTTGACACAGTTCGGAAAATTGGCTTTTTGACATATCAAATGGACTCCAAAAATTCTGAAATTTTAACCACATATACTAGACATGATTATCTACAACTTTCATTTAGATTGTAAAGATCAAATCGGAATACAAAATATAGAAACAAAGCCACTAAGTTCGAACATGTTCATAGGCAGATTTCAAACACGTTTTGTCAAAACAGTTTCTTTTCGATGCGATTTAAAATAGCAAACGTTAACGAAAATGTCTGAAATTTTTACACAACCTAGATTTATGTGTTAGGATTAAAAGTCTAGTTTTGAGTTTTTGGGTTTGAACTCTCGAAATAGGGGTTTTGGTCCGATTTCAAATCTGTCACAGTTTCACGTTCGACTCTCAAGGCAGGAACTTTCTCGGCCGTTTTCGGATATCAAAACGCAATGAAAAATTATGAAAATTTTACACGAACTAGATCTGTGTCTTAGAAGCGTTTTTCATGTTTTGAGTTTTTCCGTTTGAGCAGTTTTAAGGGTTCGAAAAATTCGCACACAATCGCTGCGCCGGGGGTTTTCGTGTTGACAGATTTTAGAGTTACTAAATCTCTATGTTTTGTTACATTTTACGTCACCCAAAACCAAGTAAGCATTAACTTACAGCGGGGATGATGTCTAGGAGGTCACGGGATCGTCCGGGATCCACGGGATGTCACGAGCGAGTTTCCTCAAGTCGATTCTTCTTCCTTTGGCTCCAATTTGTGTTTTTGAGAATAAAAATCATAAGTTAGAATCTAAATCCGACGAAAACTATGAAACGAAGTTCAAGACTTCATCTTACCACTATCTAGGGTCTGAATACTTCCTCTCCACGTCCTCCTTTCTCCGGTTTGTTCGTCGGAAAGTGATCGGAAGGCAAGAACACAAGAGAATATGGGGTTTTCGACTTTGGGAGGAGTTTTGAGAGAATGTGAGGAGAAGAGGGGCTGCTCTAGGGTTGTGTGTCTCGAAAATAATGAGTCCTCTCCCCTCCAAATCCGACCATACAACCTTCCCTTTGCTTAGGATTGAGTTTCCAAAGTCGGGGAGTCGAAATATGGCAAGAAATCGCCCGAAATCGCATTGATTGCTGCTGCCTGTTGGTGGCGCGGGGTTGGCGCGGTTTTTAGCCAAAACCAGCGCGGAGGGCGCGCGGCCTGGTCTGGGCCGTGCGTCCGGACTGGGCCGTGCGATCCCGTCGGGCCTTTTCTCCTCTCTTTCGGACTTCTTTCCTCCTACGTTTTCGGGCTCGATTTTTCGGGTTATTCCCGGATCATAAATTCCTATCTTAAATTTATCTCGACTCAAATGAATTTCATTTTTAAAATCTTAAGTCCGTCGGTCTCGGGTTCGTCGGCTTCCAATTCGTCGTCTTTTGACTCCCGTTCAATAACTTGTCTAATTAAATTACTTCCGACTTCACGGGTTCTTGGAATTATAATTATTTTCCTTCTTGAATTTAATTCCAATTCTTTTAACTCAATTTATGGAATGTCTTCGGGCTTCCTTTCCCTCTTTTATTCCATTTTGAATTTTGAATCTATCGGCGTTTCATTTCCGAGCAATAATTTATTGTGATAAATTATTTTCTTCTTCTCGGAGATATTTCGACATTGATCGGAATAAATTTTTTTCCTTTGGACGTTGATAAAAATCTGGGGTATTACAACAGTAGCACCAGCAGCATCAATCCTGAAATCATCGCGAAAGCTGCTACATCCTGCGCCTTCCAGATCAAGTTTGGCCCCCTCCTTTTGTTGTCTGAGCAGTAAGCAGCACCAAGTATCCATGAATAAGCACCACAGCCGAGCACAGCAGAGAAACAGCAGCATTGGACATCTCCTTGACACGTCCTCCGACTTGCACCAAGCACAGCTCACCAAGATAGTCATAACGTAAGGTAATCGGCGACACATCAGTCCACCTTACCTCAAAGAAGTATCATATGCAAGATGAAAAAGCTGCGCAGATCCGGTCCTTATTCGCAAACTAAGCTTTCCTTCGTTCTTCATAGATCATAAACATGTCGTCCATCTCAGTTACGCTATCTCTTCATCAAAATTTCGGTATTCGAGCAGACCCACTGTATAGACTCTCTTCCTAATCTTTTCAAAATTGGGATGGCAATGATGCATTCATGTAATGAATCCCAGTGACCAACCTATAAACATGCTTAGACATCACGTCTCCCCTACAAATGATGCTCATGCCAATGAGTCGAAGCAGACAAAGGGACAAAAACTAAGATAATGAGGTCAGCAAAGGATACAGATAGGTTGATCGGCTAAAAAGGTATTGATGAGTAGCTTCTAAGAAGGGTACAGAAATGTAGAAAGGATATCCGATCCATGCTCCATGAAGAACTAGGAATGTAAACACAACAGTGAGCTAGCAGAAGGATATCCAATCCATACTCCATGCAAAGAAAGTCCCTCAAATCACTATCCCATTCTCTCACCTGTCTAGAACATAAAATACCAAATGAGGCAGCCCCACTACAACAGAACCCGTCGCTCGCAAACAAATCTGACTAAGAATAATTTTTATTTTTTTTTCATACTATATTTATTCTTTCCACTCTTTTTTTTTCTGCTTTTTTTTTAAATGATTCTAACTGTTTTTCTTCTTCAGGTAGAGAAATTCTACTTCTTTTATTATTTCACTGCCTTTCCCATAGTTGTCCATCTACCTTTCCCAAAATGATTAAGAACAGTAACTATCTCCTTTCTTATCCCCAATCATAACCAATCAAACCTCCCGGTTTTTGTTGAGAAACTCACACCTACCCACAGAATCTCCCATTCCAACCTCCTTATGTCTTCCAACGGCAGATTCGTATTATCAAAAGAGTTCTTCAAAAGAGGATTTTAAGAAAATTCCTGATCTTCCCATTGGTTGAGAGTGTCGATAGGGTACAGAGCAGTGTTCAGAAAAGGAAAATGGAAAAGAAAGGTAAATGAGAATTGGTGAGGAAGGAGGTCTAAGAAAAAACATCCTAGTGCCCTTGTCGAGCCCAAATCATTGACATGAAACATGCAAGTTCAACGTGGATGCCTAAGCAGTTATTAAGAGGTCAAAGTGATCACCATATATGCATGTATCCAATAGAGTTTAGTAGTAAGATCTCACCGATTTCGCTTGGCAATAAACAAAATGCTTTTGAATCCAGAATCGTCAAACCTTCCACAATTTCCATTGCAGAACCTGATTTCGCTCACTCTGTAGAGCTATTCCTCGTACAACAATGTGGGTACTAAGAAACGTGACCTGTCACTGACAATCACCATCAAGAAAGAATGATCTCGCAGGTCTCCGTCCATATCGGCCGCATCTTCGTGCAAAGAATACAGTCAGTTCTATGGAACACCAACATCAGCAGCAACCTGAGAGGAAAGAAGGAGAAGAGAAGGAAGAAACAAAGCGGTAACAAACTCCTGATTTCATCTCCCAGTAAATTTTTATTTTATTTTATTTTATTTATTTTTTTTTAATTTTTTTTTTCATCACTTCTGAACTACTCTATCAAGATGTAAGGACTACCAGCGTTTTCTGAGATCAATTGGAACATAGCAACTATCCATACAGACACCAACACCATGTGACATTGATTCCTTTCTAAGCTGCAGCATATGAAGCAGGACATGAAGACATGACACATTATTATCATGCTACTTCAACCATTACAATGCAGACGTTCAAAACCATTCCTCTACCCTGCTGTCGCCTTCGGCACCCCTTTTCGCCCAATGATCGGCAAGGTCATTTCTTTCCCTCAAGATGTGTTGTATTCTTATACTTCCTGTGTGGTTAAGGACCGCCACTATTGGTTTCAACAGATCGTTAAATCTCCATGGGGTTGATGTAGGATCTTTCAACCAGCCCACAACATTCTTGGAATCACATTCGAAGCATAATTTCGGTAGTGGAAATCCTTGATCCCGCAGCAATGCTTTACATACCCGGTTAATGGCCATCATTTCCGCCAAAGAAGAGTCTGCTTCTCCGATGTGGTCTGACATAATGAAAATAATGTCACCTTTGTCATTTCTAATTACGCCCCCGATTCCTGCCGGACCTGGATTCCCCTTGGAGGCACCATCCGTATTAGTCTTAAGCCACCCACTGTTAGGGCGTACCCATTCCAATCCAGTCCGGGTCTTCTTGCTTTTTGCCTTGTTAAACTGCATCAAACTCGCAGGGAATCCGATCTCCAATGCACTTATGTCCGTTTCAGTAGCTTTGATCTCCGCTCTCTGCCACAAGCACACCCGCCATTTGATCTCTTCCTTGGCTACATTGATCTCAGCTCTTTGTCCCCTGAAAATCATATCATTTCGAAATTTCCAGATGGTCCAGCAAATAGCTGCTCCAGTAGCCATCCACCACTCCTTACTATCACCTTTTAAGACAGCACTCATCCACCATATCAAAAGGCTGGCCGCCTGACCAGGCCTAGCTCCCACTACCTCGAACCATGAACTTCCTTGAGACCACAACTCCCCTGCAAATTCGCATTGACAAAATAGATGGCTGATCGATTCAATGTCCTTTTCACATATTGCACACTGTATACCCGATCCTTGTAGACCTCCCCGCAGATGAAGTATCTCGCGGACTGGTAATGCGTTATGCAATATTTTCCACACCAAAATCTTGACTTTCTGTGGGCACTTAATTCTCCATAACTGATTCCACATCTTTTGCACTTCTTCATCAATCAATCCCTCCCCCTTTTGCCAGCATGACCTGGTTATATATCTCCCTAATGCTTCCCTTGTCCACACGACCCTGTCTATCATAAATCTATTTGGGTTGGTTGGTACCACTCAATACCCCCATCAAGTTTTCCCAAATATCAAGTTCCCAATCAAATAACGACCTTCTCAATGGAATTTTCCATTCCCATATAAAACCCATCCATTTTCCAAACTCTTGAATCTTTACTTCTTTATTCTCAGCCAATGCATATATCCTTGGAAAGAGCTCTTTCAATGGTCTCCCTTCCAACACCCACACGTCTTGCCAAAACAGAATTCTGTTTCTATTCCCTACCAGGATCTTGAAGTCCCCCCTTATGTCCCCAACACCTGTCTCATTCCATACCGAGCTTATCCTACCCCATAGCGATCAGTTACCCCTTTCCTCCGGAAAAATAGGTGTTGAACCCCGATAATACTTCGCATTAATCACCTTATTCCATAAAGACTGATCCGTCCCGAACCTCCACCTTCACTTGAGTAACAACGCCGTATTAAATCTTTCAGTTTCCCATATGCCTAATCCGCCCAGCTCCTTATGTCTGCATAACTTCTCCCATCCTATAGTGTGAATATGCCTCGTCCCTTCCCATTCGTTCCAAAAAAACCTTCTTTTAATTTGCTCCAATCGGTGTGCCACTGTTTTGGGTACTTTGAATAGCGAGAGATAGTATGTTGGAAGACTGTTCAATACGGATTTAATGAGACACAGTCTGCCAGCTTGAGTCAGCATCCTACCCTTCCATCCCGCCAATCGCTTCTCAATCTTATCAATAATAGGTTGCCATATTGTGATACTGTTAATTCTCCCACCGATGGGGATCCCCAAATACTTCAATGGCCAGCTACCCACTCCACATCCCAACAACCTCGCTGCCTCCTCCTCCAGTTCCTTAGAACAATTGAGACCCACAATACTGCTCTTGCCATAGTTAATGCTAAGCCCAGTAGCGAGAGTCAAACATACCAGCAGTCATTTTATGACAATTACCTGTTGAAGCTCTCCTTCACAAAATATTATGGTGTCGTCCGCGTACTGTAGATGAGTGATGACCGGACCATCCTCACTAGATCTGAACCCCGCGATCAGACCTAATTCAGCCGCCTTGTATATGATTTTGTTCAATACTTCAGCCACCAATAGAAATACATAGGGTGAAAGCGGGTCTCCTTGTCGTAATCCCTTTTGCAACTTGAAAAACTTAGAAGGAGATCCATTAACAAGAACTGCTGTTGTAGCTGATGCGATGCATTCCTTTACCCAATTAATCCATTTGATGCCGAAACCCATTATTTCCATTATCCGAAATAAGCTCTCCCAGGATACATTATCATATGCTTTTGCGATATCCAACTTTATAACAAAACCTCTATGCCTCGAAGCCAAGGTGGACTGTATCATTTCAGCAGCAATTAAAGCGCCATCCAAGATTTGTCTACCTTTTATAAATGCCATTTGTGACTCCCCAATCAATCCATCCATCACCTCTAGAATTCTTCTTGCAAGGACTTTAGCAACAATCTTGTATATGCTTCCAACCAAGGAAATAGGCCTGAATTCTTTGAACTCTACCGGGCACGCCACCTTAGGAATTAATACTATAAATGATCCTCCCATTTCCTCCGGAATACTGCCATTATTTTCGAGAGTCCTGAATACCTACATTACTTCTTTCTTGATCGTCTCCCAGTACTTCCGAAAGAATCCAAGATTATAGCCATCCGGTCGCGGTGCCCTATTACCCTCGCAACTCCAGATAGCAGCACGTACTTCCTCTTCATCGAAGTCCCTTTCCAACCACAATTTATCGGCCCAGTCCAACCTGCCCAATCCTTTGTTATCAGCAAAAAACACCACCTCCTGCTTCTTTGAAAAAGCCTCCCTAAAATAATCAAATGCCATCTCCTTAATAACCCTCGGCTCTTCCACCAATACTCCATCTTTCATAATAGCTCCGATATGATTCTTCTGTCTATTCAATGATGTAGCCATGTGAAAGAACTTAGTATTTTGATCGCCCTCCTTAAGCCACTGAATTCTCGAATTCTGTTGCCAGCGTCGCTCCTCTGCCAAAAATAATTTATTCATATCTGCTTTCTTTCCAACCACAGACTCCTATCTTTATCATCCATCCTGCCTGCCTGAAAGCCTTCCTCCAACGCCTTAATTTCTATTGAAATCGTCAGCAAACATTTCTCCAAGTCATCCGCTCCATACCTATCCCAATTCCGGATTTTGTTTTTCAAAGCTCGGAGCTTGCCAAAGATGCCCCTGTTCCTGGACGTCCCACTCTCTACCCCTACTGCCCCCCATACTTCGCTAACCATTTCATTGAACCCCTTTTCCTCCATCTAATAATTGTAGAGATGAAACGGCTTTGGTCCCCACAACCGTTCCCCAAACTCCGGAATCACCGGATAGTGGTCCGACGATACGGGATCACCCCTACGCTGAACTATGTCCCCCCTCGAATTAAACAGGCTTGGTGAGATAAGGAAACGATCTAGCCTACTACAAGCCCTACCACCCCTCCCAAACCAAGTAAACTGACCACCTTCCATTGGGAGATTAACTAAACCTGATTGGTCTATAAACTCTCTGAACTCCCTATTTGATCCCGAATCTTCGCTAACCCCCCATCTCTCACTCTCATCAATTACAGCGTTGAAGTCTCCCGTGAAGCACCAAGAATCCCCATTAGTAATGTCACATTTGCTAATGATATTTTGCCAAAAGACTGCCCTTTCACTGCGGCTATTTGGTGCGTGAATGCAAAATAAATTCAGCTCTCCCCTTACTCCAGACATCAAACCTTTCAGCCACACAAAGTGATGCTCTTTTTCTACTAACCCAAAGGAGCTGCTGTTGCCCTCCCATACCACCAGTAGTCCGCCCGAATTCCCAATCGCCGGTTGAAAATGAAATGACAGTCGCTCGATCCCCAAAGGCGCCTCACCAATCGGACATTAATCTCTGCCATCTTTGTTTCTTGGAAACATGCCACTGTAGGTTTCAGTTTTTTACACATATGCAACACTGCTCTCTTTCTGACCCCCCCCCCCCCCCCCGTTTAACCCTCTCAAGTTACACGTTATGATCTTCATATCTGCTTGACTATCACAACCCTGCTCTCTTACCGACGCCTGAACTTAGGACTCCCTCAATACCTCCTCTACTCGACTTGCCCACAGCCTCCCTGCTCATTGAGAAACCCAACCCCAACCTGCTTGCAAGCTCGATAATTGCATCTACTTCCGCTACGTCAATCAGCCTTATACCATCTTTAAGACGAATGGTTGAGAATTGTAATTGGGCGAATTCCTTTCTCTCCACTTTATTGGAGATAACAACAGATTTCTTACCTCCCTTCCTCTTGGGCATTCTTTTACGGCCTCTATGTTTTGATGTAGTCCGACCCGAGATGACTTTATCCAATGCCTCCTCAATTTTCCGCAGCTCTGGAGCCACCCATAGCCCCTGACCTTCCCCACCCACATTATCCTTATCGCTTTCCATACTACCCTAATTTCTGGTTCGAATCTAGATCCCATCCTTGCATCACTACTCCCCCCTTCATCTATGCCCTCTGAAATTCTCTCTTCTATTGTAGCCATACCCGGAGACCCTCGACAACTTACAAAACCAGCAATTCCACTTGCGTGTAAACCCTCCCCCTCCAGTGACGTTGATCGAAGACTGCCCCCTTCCTCGCAATTTCCGCATTCAATGATGTTCGGCTCCTTTTCTTTACGAGTCCTGCTTGATTCACCAGGGTGTAACGTCTACTGTCTTATTGGCCCATATCTGCCCACCCATCGTTTCAACCCCCGGCCCAATTTCATTTGACCCAATAATCCTAATATCCGCATCTCCTAACTCCATTTCCAGTATCCTATTGGACCCCTGACCATTCGGCCCAATTGTATTTGAGCAGCTCAACCCAATTAACTCCTCCTCATGCCCCACCATATTCTTTGCCATCTCGAGATATTCCATTAGGCACGCTTTCGCAGAATCATCATTCCCTGAATTAACTGCCGTCTCCTTATTCAATTTTGTCTTCCCCCTATGCACGTTCGGCTGTGTCTGTCCCCCTTCCCCATCACCTGAGCTCCTGGTCTTCGCGTCGTCTTTCCAAACGGGCGACTCATCGGAGATAGCATCTCTCTGAGTTAACCTCCCCAGACCTGTTTTGCTTTAATCATCAGTCACATCTTCCGTCACCACTGTCTCGCACATGTTAACCCAGATCCGAACTGGAGTCGAATATGACCCAACCTGTACATTGATGCTCGATGGAATTTTAGAGTAGTAATCCAAAGCCACCAAGATTCTGGCATGATCGTATCTCTTTCTATCCCTCGTCTCCCTGGAAATGGTGATGACTTTACCCCATCCACTAACCAAACGGTTAAAGTTTTCTTCTCCCCATGCTGAGAAAGGTAGGCCAAATATGTACGTCCATGCCAACTGTTTTCTGACTGTGATTCCGGCTGCCCATTTTCTCTTCCACTCCACAAATTGAAGGTCGCTCCTATCAGCTAGAAATGACTCCCTTGCCTCCAGCTAGTTGAACACCACCACTAGCAGATGTCCTCCCCCGTACATCACCTCACTGCAATCTTGATAACCTTCGAACAGCCATTCCTGAAACCCTAGTAGCGCTTCCAGATTAATAAGTTCAACGATTGCAGAGCGTTGTAGCCGTTCGATATCCTGAGCTTCCTCATGCAATCTTAACTTCTTTGCTACAACACCAACCGTATTCGTTTCCCTCCGAGCCTGGCCCTCCCTAATAACCTCCGCGTATGTTCGTTCATCTCTCCATGCACCGGAGCCGACAGTCTGTTCAGGTATCCGCCCTTCCGCCTTTGTTGGATTCTTTGCTGCTCCCTTGAGTCTGCTCTCCCTATCATGTATAATCCTCTTAGGGTGTGCCCAATTAACCTTTAACGCTTTCCCCATCCAGACTCTTCTGTTCCATAGCCGGATTACACTCTTCGCCTCGTCCACGCTGTTGAACCGAAAAAATCCAAACTTGGATCCCTTCGCTGACCATTGTCTGTCCGGAAAAAACCAGTCCCTGACCTTCGTCGTCTTATTGATTGAACGGAATATACGTACATTTGCGACGTCAACCGGAATATTCCCGACAAAAACTCCGACCAGCTCCTTCCGCCGAATCCCACTCTCGACATCTCTTTGCCTGTGGTTCCTTGACTTTCCACTCGTCCTTTCATCCTCTTTCTGAATGCCCTTTCCAACGCCTCCTTCATTCACTCTCCACACCGCCACCACTCTTCTCCCTCCGCCACTCCTTCCGGATGCCATCCTTTGAAAAGTGGTGGTTTATATTTTTAATAGAGTAGATATATCCAATAATATTTATTTCAATTTTTATGAGTAAATTGGTGGACGTAAATGATGTAATAGTCTTGCACTTTCTCAAAGTTAGTCCATAACTAGGATCAACTTAATTAATCCATTCTTTGAAAAATATCATCCTCTTCATTTTAAAGAAAAATTTTAAGTCATGTGAAAATTTGAATATCTATTTATATATATTGTTTTATTCAAAAATTATATAGAGTGTTAGAGTCTACCCTCCTTAAAATAAAGATTCGTCCTCGAAGCCTCACGACAACTAGGAGTAAGTCACAACTAGAGGTATCGTTCCAAAAATTATATTTTATAGAAAACTTCATCGTGTTACCTATTAATTACAATCTTCTTCAACTGGTCCTTGATATCCGCTTGATCTCCTTAGCTTATATTTCTACATGGCGGGAATCATCTCATTTTAATCTTCCAATGGTTCTAAATGACTTTATCTTTGGTCCTTAATTATTGTGGTCAAGCTTGGATTGGTTCATCTTTCTCATGTAATCATTCCTTGATTACAAATATTTAATTACGAGGGTATCTGGGATAAGCCTAGGGAAAATCCCTTGGTATGTTATTTTATTCTGATTATGGGCTTTCCAATGTTTTGGTCAGACTGACATGTTTCTTTTGAGCATATCTTGATAAATCCCACATTTTCATATAAAGTGTTGCTCTTAGAAAAATTTATTTATTCATTTTCATATTTTCCCGACGGGATGGTCTTGGGAGGCTTGGCTTGTCTACCTATTAGAAAGCAACTGAAGTTTTTGGGTGGTAGCATATGGTACACCTGAAGATTCCACTGATGAATACTTAAAGATAGGTGAATCAACAACTATTGAATGTGTTAAAAGATTTTGTCGTGTAGTTGTTGAGATATTTTCAGAACGCTACCTTAGAGCCCCAATACAACTGATATTGAACGTTTGCTTCATATTGGTGAAAGGTTTGGTTTTCCTGGTATGTTGGGTAGTTTGGATTGTATGCATTGACAGTGGAAAAATTATCCAACTGCTTGGACAGGGCAATATGCAGGTTGCAGTGGAAAACCATCTATAATTCTTGAAGCTGTTGTGGATTATGACATTTGAATTTCACATGCATATTTTGGTATGCTGGGAACTAATAATGATATTAATGTTTTAAACTCATCGACATTGTTTAGATATCTCACTTTGGGTGTCGCACCTCCCGCACAGTATAACATTCAAGGAAAACAATATGAAATGGGTTATTATTTAGCCGATAGTATTTATCCTAAATGTGCCACTCTTGTGCAAACTATTAGTAACCCTCGTGGCCCGAAGAAAAAATTATTTGCACAAAGGCAATTATCTTGCAGGAAAGATGTACAGCGTGCATTTGAAGTTCTACAATCACGTTGGACGATCGTAAAAAGATCAAGTCGTTAATGGCACAAAAATATTTTGCATGATATAATGTCTGCTTGCATTATCATGCATAATATGATAATAGAAGAAGAACGTGATCTTAGTGCGCCAATAAAAGAGTATCAAGAGGCAGGACTCCCAGCCATTGAAAGCAATAAATCAAGATGAATATCAACAACTCTCGAGCGATACACTCGAATCAGAAGCATGGATGCACATTTCGAACTACGTGATGCTTTGATTCAGCATATATGGGAAGAATTTAGTAACTTAGATGATTAATTATGTTGTATTATTGTATTTGCATAGTCAATGTGTTTTATCTATATTATATGATAAGAGTTATTTCATAATACTGTGAATTTGTTTTATTAAAAGTCCTTTTTCATTAATTTATGTTATCAAATAACTGAAAAGTAATAAATAAATTTAAATAAGCATAATAATATAAAAATAGTAATTTTGGATATTATTATGAAGTAGAATATGTTAAAATTATAAAATGTTGGTTGTTATTTGTATATATACGAAAAATAATACCCTCTCTGTTTTTGAAAAGTTGTAATATTTTTGTTTTTCATGCAATTCAATATACATGTTTATCGCTTAACATTTCAAATTCTATAAAAGTAAAAATTATAAAAATTTAATATTCTAAAACTACTTTTTTTTTGGTGAACAAGGACGCATACGCGTCAACAAAGAAGAAAATAAAAACTAAAGCCAAGAAAGAAGAAAACAAAAACCCAAGCTATGCTAACATCGCTGGAAGCACACGCCCGTCAGATCCGCTGCAACCTCCGCGCGGGTCTCATCCGGAGGAAATGCCCAAGAAGTGAAGAACTCCTCGGCACTCGCCTCACGCTTAGCTAAAGAATCTGCAACAGCATTCCCTTCCCGCAAAATATGAAACCACTGAACCCCTGGAAGCTGTTCAAGAATATCTCTGATATGCTGGACCAAAGGAAACAACCAGTGACTCTCCCCCACACCATGACGAACAACATTGAGGGCAGCCACCGAATCCGAAAAACAAGTGGCATCTAAGATGCCCAACTCATGAAGCCTTCTTAATCCTTGCCAAATCCCATGGAGTTCAGCCATCAGGATCGATCCAACACCCACACTACCAGAAAACCCTTCAATCCAATGCCCATCTCCATCCCGAATAACCCCTCCAAAGCCGGCTGGCCCAGGATTCCCTAACGAACTCCCATCAACGTGAAGGATGGTGCCGGACGAAACAAGTGGGTTCCAAACAACCCATCTCGGACTACCAGATCGGGTACTCTTTGGAAAGGCCTGGTTAAAACACTCTCCAAGGAACAAAATTTGTTTTAAAAATTGGCAGGAATGTCGACAACCTCCCCCTGCATGGCCACCTCATTTCGCCCTCTCCAAATATTCCAATATCAAGTTCATTCACGCGTTTGTCCATATCAAGTTCATGAACCGAAGAGATCCGACTAGCAATGTCACCTCCCTTAAGCCATGCATCAAACCAAAAACTACAATCCCCCCTCCCAAGCCGAAGCCGCACCCCGTCCGCAAGCAAAGGGCCGACCTTAACCAATGCACGATAAGTTGCTGACACAACAGGCCTTGACGAGGAAACCCCATTCAGGCAGCCATACTTGCTAGTGATAAGTCGAACCCAAGGTTTATTGGAAAGGCAGCGCACATCCATATAACATTTGCCCAAAAGAGCGACATTCATGTCCCGACTCGTTCTAATCCCCAAACCTCCAAATTTTTTTGGGGCTGCCACAGTCTTCCAATGAAGCTTTGGATTTAATCCATGCCCCGAGGCATCCTTCCATATAAAGCTTCGGATGATGGAGTCAATTTTATTACAGATGCCCGTAGGTATCCAGACCGATTGCATAACATAGGAGGAGATAGACGACAACACTGACCTGGCCAAAGTGAGTCTACCCGCCTTGTTCAATAATCTCCATTTCCAAGTAGATAAACGACCAACCACATTATCTACAAGGAATTGAAAGTGATCATTCCTCACAACCCCATGAAACACTGGAAACCCAAGGTATTTCCCCAGATCTTGAGTAAACCTGACATTCAAGATGGCTGAGATGCCAGCTCGAACTTGAGGAGGTACCGCGAAGGAAGAAAATGCCTGAGACTTGTTCATATTAATACGTAGACCCGACTGGATAGCGAAATTGGATAGCACTTCATCAACACACCTAGTGCTCGAGAGTGAGGCTTCCAAAAATAATAGCAAGTCGTCCGCAAACATAAGGTGAGATATTGGCGGAGTGTTCCTAGCCAGCTTGACCGGAATCCAATGCCCTATACTCACTTTCTCCAAAATGGTGCGCGATAATTTCTCCATGATGATTATGAAAAGGTAAGGGGACATAGGATCTCCTTGGCGAAGTCCTTTTGTAGGAGTGATATCCGGCAATGCACCACCATTCCATAAAATCGAGTAAATGGGGGTCCGGACGCAAAACATAATGGTCCGGCGGAGGAGACTAGGCAAATTCATCTCCTCTAGGCAGATCTCAAGAAACTTCCAATCAACGTTGTCATAGGTTTTTTCGAGGTCAATCTTAAGTAAAAACTCTTGCTTTCTACGATGCCGGATCCGAAAAGAATTCACCACCTCTTGAAGAATGATTGCATTCCCCGTCGTACCGCGGCCCGGGATAAATGCTGACTGAAACGGCCCAACATACTCACGAAGAATCGGACGTAAACGATGGACAATGACCTTCGTAAGAATTTTATAACTCACGTTACAAAGACTAATGGGTCGGAATTGACGGATTTCCCTCGGAATTTCAACTTTCGGTATGAGCCGAATGAATGTAGCCGCTATTCTCGGATCAAACCTGCCACACTTCATAGCATCAAATACAAACTTGAAGACCGACTGCCCCACAATACTCCAGTATGTCTTATAGAAACTTGCGGGAAAACCATCGGGGCCGGGGGCCGAAAAGCTCTTCATACCGAGTGTTGCATCTTTAACTTCCTGAATGGTTACATCTTTGTCCAGACTCTCCACATTAGCAACAACGTCCAACGAGGCCAGAGGCGGGTGAAGGTTCTGACTAGGGGGCGACATACCATACAGATTAGTAAAGTAAGATCGCACATGAGATTGTAATGCAACATTATCACTACTCCATTGGCCGTTGATTTCCAACCCTAGGATATTATTCCTTTGTCGATGGATCATAGTTTAGAGTGGAAATATTTTGTATTTCTGTCTCCCATAGTAAGCCATTTGTCACGCACTTTCTGAAACCATAAAATCTTTTCTTGGGCCAAAACAATATCCAACTCCTTCATAAGTTCTTGTTCCAATCGGTTCATGCAAGCCGGATCAATACCGGATAGAACACATCGAACCCCCGCCAATCTATTAAGCAACTTCTGTTTACGCCGGGCCAAATTACCAAAACAGTTGCGGTTAAACTGGACCGATGAATCTTGGACCTGCTTGAGCTTTTCTGATAAAGCCTCCCCACTCAAGAGCCAGGCAGCGTCCACCAGGTGTGAATAATGGGGGTGAGTAGACCACATAAACTCCCACCGGAAGGGCCGGGGGGTCACAGCAACTTCCGGCCGTGAACATCGCAATAAAATTCCATTGTGGTCCGAAGCGCGGCGTTGTAGAACCTCAATAAAGCCCTCCGGAAAGTGTCTAAACCAATCAAGGTTTGCAACAGCTCTATCCAAGCGACGTCGGGCTAGAGATCCTCCAGTAGTATTTCTTTGCCAAGTAAATAACTCCCCAACGGTATGAATGGTTTGTAACCCACACTCATTTAACATATTACAAAATGAAGTGGCCTGACTATCTTGGAATTGCATACCAATGTTCTCCGAAGCTGACACAATAGAATTCCAATCGCCAAGAGCGAGCCACGGACCTTGAATAATGGACGCGGTCTGTCGCATACCATACCAATCATCACTCCGCAGGTTTGCACAAGGGTTTGCATAAATAATTGTGAAACACCACGAAACGAGCCCTCTGCTAACTCGAATGGAAGCCATCCGAGGGCGAATGTCGATGCAAGAAATTGTATATGGAATCGCGATACGGGCCAGGACCCAAAAGCCGCCAGCTTGTTCTATCGGGTCACAGATATACACCAACTCATAATCCAATTTGTAAAAGAAAATCCTGAGTCGATCAAAAACTCCCCTGGGCTCCAGAATAGCAACCACGGACGGGCGAGAAGATCTCAAGACATCGGCTATGTGGCGTTGAGTACACTTGTGCATGGCACCATGAATATTCCATGACATGATAGAAAACTCTCGGAACTCTATCATTAAAATTATAATGAATGTTGTGATAGTGGGAGAGAGTCCTAACTCTCCTCCCCTGTTGCCATAGCCACATCGGTCTCAGGCTCCGTTGTTTGGCCATGATCAATAGCCATCCCAACTTCACCCGTTGCCACCTCTCATGAATATCATCCCAAGCTCTTGCCTTGCTTCCCACAACCTCCACGGATTGGTCGGACCCTATTACCAGCCCAGGGGAGATAACAAGATCAGTGCCTGTTCCTCCATTGAGCAAATGAGCAAACTTTGCTGGCAAATTTAGCTCCACCCTCGCGGCATCAGTAGCTGCCATCGTGGTTTTGTATTCCTCATTCTCGTACATATCCTTTTGGCGCCATGCAAGGGGCCTTTCTCATGATCGATGGGTTTCACTTTTGAAGGGCCCTTATTTTTTTTCACAGGCCCAATAGGCTTCGGGCCCTTGCCCTTGTGATCAGTTAACGATTTGTCCACACTCTTATCTGGCACCCCATTAAACTTAAAAATTGTGTTACTCTTCTTGGATTGACGAGGTTTACGTCGCTTGACTAACATCCACTCCCCAAGGCCCAAATCTTCCGAGGGACCAGAGGGCACCAAATCTATGCTTCCGAAAATAGATTTTGTCACAAATTTGTGTTGCCCACAATAGGGATTGTCAAATCTTTACCTCCCAAGGCAACTCCCTGATTTCCTGCCTCACTTTCCTTGGGTGGAACAATATCTTTCCTAGTTACCAGCCCCTCCGGATTTCTAGGATCTGCTGTATCTTTCCCAATCTGAGCATCCACCGATGGCTTGCTCGGCTGGCCGGCGGGCACAGGCTGCCCCGGACGACCCATCTCCGGGACCTTTTCAGCTTGTGCAATGTCTGATGCCACCACGGATAAAGCATGCACCTTCGACTCTGGGCAACGAGCAAGCAAGTGACCAAACCGACCACACTTCATGCAAACTTGATGTAATCCTTCATACGCTACTCGGACTATTTCCCTTTCAACTTCAACAGATCCCATGAGTGGTTCTTCCAGATTGATTTCCACACAAACCCTAGCGTATCGCGCTCGGGAAATAGAACTTGTGTTCTTATCAATCTTAATGAATGAACCAATGGCCGATGCAATAACCTGAGAGCGTTATCCTTATAAAAGGCCGGCTTGAGATCAGAAAACCTTACCCATGTTTGGATCGTATTAACTTTCGACTTGGCGGGATTAAAGTTTTCCGTCCAACGTGAGATCGCTACGCAGTGATCAAACACCATCCACGACCCCCTAGTAAGGACTTTTTCACGGTCCATAGGCAAGGCAAACTTAGCAAAGAAGACCCCATAACCCATGTCCAACAAAGCAAATTCGCCCGCCACTTCCATGCACGGGTTAGATTTTCTTTAAGGATGTTATATCCTACCGTTGTCCCCAGTACCTTGATGACAAGGGTCTCTCGCCAAGGGAGATATAGTTCATCTAACACAGATATCTGTAATTGGATTTTCGGGCACCATCGATTAGGACCAGCGTCATCAATGACCGCCAACTTTTCCTTCAACCAGTCACGCTTGTCAGTCTCGGGCATCGGAGTCGGGAGAGAACCCGCCTGTAACATATCACGGAACGAAGGGGGGCAAGCAGATGTCGGGTGAGAAGTATGGGGAGAGGTCGGGTTAGGAGGATCGGGGGGAGGAGGATCGAGAGAAGCCATCGTCACTTCCGTATGTGCAGAAGGTTCTTTTGCTCTATATTCTAAAACTACTTGATTAGATGAATCAATATCTTATTTGATTATGTTAAAAAATTGAATCAAATGTATGTAATTAATGTATAGTATGTACTATTCACATGTTACAATTAATGAAAAATCGGAGGAGTATAAAATAATAATTGAGGAAACTACTTGATTAGAAGAATTAATATCTTATTTGATTATGTTAAAAAATTGAATCAAATGTATGTAATTAATGTATACTGAATCAAAATTGAATCAAATGTATGTAACTAATGAGGATGGCGTTCTCAAAGCCAAGAGAGCCAGACCCTCAGCAACTAGTGAAGAGACCACTACAGCCTTCAAGGGAAAGGAAAGCAACCCATGCAAACCTGCAGACCCTAATACTAAAGAGGCTCGGGAGATTGACAAGTCTGACCATGTCATGACAGAAGTGGTGAATGGTAAGGGGGAAGCTGTGACTGAAGCCACTGTTCCCTTATGATTGAGTTTAAAGATTGCAAAATTCTAGCATGGAACATCCGTGGCGCCATGCATAGAAAAACTCAAAGCCACATTGCGGACGTCCTTCGCTCTTACAAGCCTGCTGTTGCTTTCTTCATGGAGCCTAGGGGAGAATTTCGCCATGTAAGCAACATGTTTTACAGATTAGATTATGAACCTATTCATATTATTGAATGTACTGGGTTTGCTGGAGGCCTTTGGATTCTCGGTCGTATTGGATCTCCATTTTCCTCCTCTGTTGTTGACACTCGCAACCGCAGCATCACCCTTAACATCAGTCAGGGCCCTGCTTGCTGGTCTCTTACCACTATATATGCCAATCCTTCCCCTTGCCACATACTCAAGGACTGGGAGGATATGCAAGCCATAAGTCACATGATACAGGGCCCGTGGGCTGCCATTGGAGATTGGAATGACATCGCTTTCTTCTCGGAAGCTGTTGGCATGCAACCTAACCAGCGTATGTGTGAGTTATTTCGCAATATGCTTGATGATTGCGGGCTTAGGGACATTCATACAATAGGGGAGCAGTACACTTGGATTAAAAATACTAAGGGAGGGCCTTTAGCTTGCAAAAAGCTTGACCGAGCCGTAGCTAATGTGGAGTGGGTATCTGCTTTCCCCTCTGGATTCATTGAAGTTCTCCCGAGACGCTGCTCTGATCACCATGCACTTCTGCTGCATTGCTATCCCCAGATCAACTATAATGGCCCGCGTCCTTTCCGTTGGGAACATGCTTGGTCTACCCATCCCCACTACCCCCATATAGTTGATGTTGCATGGCATGGGGCTTGTGAACCGATTTCTAAACGGCTGGAACAAGTTAGAGAGTCCTCTCTTCATTTTAATAAATTCACCTTTGGCCATATCCGCAATAGAAAAATGAAAATTCTTAGAAGACTCAAGGGGATCCAACGCTGTCAAACCCTTGTGGATTCAGCCCGCCTTTGCCTTCTGGAGTGCCATCTTACTGCCAAACTGGAGGAGGTTCTAATCCAAGAGGAAATGCTATGGTCTCAAAAGGCTAGAGACAGGTGGCTTTCTCATGGAGACCGTAACACTCGCTACTTTCACACTCAAACTCTTATCAAACGTCAAAGGAACAAAATTATGGGGCTTGAGGTGGATGGCCACTGGACTACTGATGAGAATGTCATCAAAGATCATACTCTTACCCACTTCAGACATCTATTTGGAGTCACTATACAGCCGACCAGACCTCATTCTTCCTTGAGCATGCTCCCTGCGATCACCTCTGATGATACACTTGACAAACCTGTTGATATGGAAGAGGTGTCACAGGTTGTCAAAGATATGAAGGGCCTCTCGGCACCTGGACCTGACGGCTTCCCTGCAATATTCTACAAACTATACTGGGATACAACTAAAGCTTCAGTATGGGAATTTGTGAACACTGCTATGGCCACAGGATCCTTTCCCAAAGAACTTGCTGCCACCATCCTTTGCCTCATTCCAAAAGTTAAGGTCCCAAAAGACATTCGCCAATTTCGTCCCATAAGTCTTTGCAATGTGACATACAAAATCTTGACGAAGGTTATTGTCAAAAGACTTCGGCCGATCCTTCAAAGCTATTGGCCCTTTTCAATCGGCCTTCCTCCCGGGACGTGGCACCTCGGGGAACATTATTATTCTTCAGGAGGTTTTGAATGCTTTCAGGAACAAGAACCGTCGTGCACAAGACTTCCTTCTCAAGGTGGATCTTGAGAAAGCTTACGACAACCTCCAATGGGACTTCATTGAGAACTGTCTCAAGGAAATGAAGCTGCCTTCCAGCTTAATTCATGTCATCATGTATTGTGTTAGGTCCCCCACCTACTCAATCTTATGGAATGGCTCCCCTCTGCCTTCATTCACTCCAACTAAAGGTATCCGACAAGGTGATCCTTTATCTCCCTATTTGTTTATCATTGTGATGGAGAAACTCTCTGGGACAATTATTACCAAGTTGGATGAAGGGAAAATGGCAACCGATCTCATTAGGGAGGAACATTATGCCTCTCACACATCTCATGTTTGCCGACGACCTCCTACTCTTCTCCAAGGCCACGCTTGATAGTGCTCAAATCATGGATGCCATTCTTTCTGACTTTGCTGCCCAAGCTGGACTGAAGATCAACATCAGTAAGTCATCAGCTTTTGCTTCCTATCATGTCTCGGATCAGACCAAGGCTATTATTTCTGCGGCTTTGAATATCAGTTTTACCACGAACCTGGGCACATATCTTGGCTATCCACTTATCCACAATGCTGTCCGACGTGACCAATTTGAATTTCTTATTGAGAAGATGCATACTAAAATGGGATCATGGAAAAGAGCGTTGCTCAACAAAGCGGGGAGACTCACCCTTGCGAGATCAGTCCTCTCCTCCATCCCTTCCTACATAATTCAAACGGCATGGCTCCCTGCCTCAGTTTGTAATGAGATTGACAAGCTCATCAATAAATTCATTTGGAAGGATTCTAAGGGCCATGGCATTCATTGGGTGAGTTGGGAAAAGGTGGCAGCCCCGAAGAAATTTGTTGGGTTGGGAATTAGAAAATGCCGGGACATGAACATTGCCATGCTTGGTAAACTCTTCATGGACATCAAAGCTAAATCGAAGAAACCTTGGGCTCAACTTGTAGGCTGTAAATATGGCTGTAGCAATGGCATTTTCATGCCCCGCCCTGCGGCTTCTACCACTTACCGAGCTATCCTTCATGTAGTGCCTTTCCTTGCTGAAGGTACCAGAATTCGCCTGGGAAACGGGACATCCAACTTTTGGTATGACAGTTGGCTTGGGACTGGCCCCATTGCTCCACGCATCCCTTATGTCCACATTGCTGACTCGGATAAACAGGTCAAAGAGGTGTTCATCAATGATCAATGGCAATGGAGTTCCTTATGCACACAGCTTCCTGACCACATTCGCAAAGAGATTATGGATCATGGCCCCATCACTCTCCATAGTACAGCCTCAGACGTCTGGTGCTGGTTTGGAGCTGCTAATGGTACATACTCAGTATCCTCAGGCTACCAATGGATAATTAATCAAAAGGGCATGCAGATGAAGAATATGATAGCATGGATTTGGAAGTTGCATGTCCCGGAAAAAATCAAATTTCTTCTATGGCTTTGCGCCCATGACTCTCTCCCCTCCAACATGAACAGATGTAAACGCCAACTCACGGCGTCCCCTAGCTGTGCCATTTGTGGGGCTCAGGAAGAAAACACCATGCATATATTCTTCCTCTGCCCTTGGGCTGCAGAAGCCTGGAAGCGCATTGGAGGTCTACCGATTATCCCTGATGATATATCTAATCAGCAAGTTGCTGGTTTTTTGTTTCATCTTTGCAGGAGATGGAAGGGCATTCATTGGGCTATGTTCTGGACCATTTGGAGAGGAAGGAACGCTGTCTGTTTCAATGGTGATAATGCTTCTCCTGGCTCAGCCTTGCACTCAGCTCATTCTCTTGGAGTAGCCTTGGACCGCATATTCAAACAAGATCCTAGAGCCTTGCATGTCAGATTCATCTCCTGGAACCCTAACAACCAGGCTGGTATTCTGCTTCATGTAGACGGAAGCTCCTTTGGCAACCCAGGGGCAGCAGGATACGGAGGTGTTATCAGAAATGGAAGTGGACATTGGATTTCGGGCTTCTCTGGATCCATTGGTAAACAAACCAACCTCATGGCAGAGCTACATGCCATGTGGAGAGGAATGCTTACATTACACCATATGGGAGTAAACTTTGCTTCATGCCACTCTGATTCCACTGAAGCAATTCGGTTGTCTCGGGCTAAGGTGGAACCGTCTCATGTCATGTTCCCTTTGCTACAAAATATTAGCGATCTGCTGGATAAACACCCAGGCTACGTGTGGAGTCACATTCTTCGTGAAGGCAATGCGGTTGCGGATATCATGGCGAAACATGGGGCGAGATCCGAAGCCTTCTTCACTAGTTGGGCTTTCCCTCCGGACGAGGCAAAGCATCCCCTTGCAGCGGATGAAGCGGGAGTGCTATTCCCCCGTTTCTGATCTCTTGGTTTTCTTCTCTTCGTACCTGTTTCCCTTCCCCCTTTCTGTTTTGGTTATTTTTCTTATTTTGTAGCTTACCTTTCCCGACGCTTAATGCGTCCATGTAACCAAAAAAAAAAAATGTATACTGCCCCCGTTCCTTTTTAGTTGTCTTTTTAGAGAGTAAAAAGTGTTCCAAAATAGTTGTCATTTTTAGGTAGTTATAGATTGTTATGCTGTGTTTTTACTATATTGCCCTTCACTTTACATAAATGCTATTTGTTGACATTTATTAAGAATGAGTTTAGTTAAAGGGTAAAAATGTAAATTCATGAGTTAATTAATACAAACATTGGTTATTGAAATTGAGCTGAAAGAGACAACTAAAAAGGAACGGAGGGAGTAGTATGTACTATTCACATGTTACAATTAATGAAAAATCGGAGGAGTATAAAATAATAATGGAGGGTTGGATCGGAGATTATAAACTTGAATTGCTAAAATTGTAAAGAATCCCCGTGGGAGACTCGGAGTGGAGGAAGTTCTGGAAATCTCGTCCAGAGTCGAGAATGGGAGAGGGGACGCACAGTCTGTGGGAGCATTTGCCGCTGTTGGTTAGAGCTAATTCCAAGGATTCCGTCGAGTACATACTCCAAGCTCTTTGGCGCACCCGACGCACCGGCCTTGACGCCGCCGACCGCCAAATTTTCCGCGATATCCTTCACCTTCCCAACGATTCCGACCTTGATCCTGTCAGTCAATTCTTTCACCTTTTCTAGCTCCTTACTTCTCTTTCAGTTTTGCCTTGTCTATCTAATTTCATTGCAACTCGGTAGGGTTAAATTGTTACATGATGCATTTATGATTTTTTGTATGCTTTGCAATTCTGCTGCTGGCTGCTTCCGTGGTTAATTGGTTACTTAATGCTTTCAATCTCATTAGTTTCGATGTTTGAAGCCTAGGAGTGATACTTGAATGGCCGGCGGCTGGCCTGTTTAATGGCACAAAAAATAAATTGCCTTTTGCTAGATTCAGTACTTTCACACTGTGGGTTGCTGTCATTTGTGTCAATAAATGTAATCATGGTGATTGACAGTGAATACAGACGCAGTTATGATGAACAGCGGCGGATTCAAAAATTTTTTTTTGTATCACAAAAGGATAGAAACTATATTGAAATTAAGGATGATAGTCAAAATATAAAAACTATTGAAAAATACTAGGTTATAATTGATTATTGTGGTATCACCACAAAAATTCAGTGGTTGCACAAAGCAAAATCAAGTTAAATCTAAATTCTTTCTAGCTTAAAATAGCAATTTTATCAATTTGAGTAGTATCCCGTGCTACCATTAGACTCTTATTGCGTCCGCCCCTGATGATGAGCATTCTGATATGCATCTATATATTTTTGTTGTCTGCAGCCATTTACAGTTTTATGCACAAATATCCAACTAGAGTGCCCGTCCTATGGTGTTGTTTTTGAAATCAAAGTTCACATCTTTTGTATTTGTGCTGATCAAAATATTATCCAAGGAAAAACTAAGAAATTTTGGATGTGCTTCATTTAGTATTGACGTAAGTAACTTGTTAAAGTTTGAATTCTGCTTCCATTGTAATAGAAACACACGGAAAGTCTGGTTTTCGATAGCTTTTATTCCAGATTGTACTGCCGAAACCTATTGCATTTTCTCATTGCTCTCTCTCTCTCTTTCATCTCTTTTTCATTGATAGTTTTACTTCTTGCTCGGCATGTTTTGACTTTTGTTATTGTTTATTGAACAATTTTGATATGATGTTATCCCAATTATGTAATCATAAAAAGATAGCCAAGTGATATCGTGCTAGATTCGTCTAATTGCATAGTTTCGTACTCTATAAATATATATAGGAGTATAATTTTTATTTGTATGCAATTTGAGATATTAAACATTAAAATAATATATTGGATTTGGATAACGTGTACAGGAGAAACGAATCAAGGTTCGTGGGTGGAGGGTGTATGGGTGGAGGGTGTATAAGATATATGTGGGCTAGACACTAATGACCCTCTTCCCTTTCGATCTCTGTTTTTTGTCAGAAGCAACTTTCCCTATACCTGCAGATTTTGTGTTCTAATTTCTTGAAAACTTTATAATTGGTTTTGACAGAAACAGTTTCATTTTCACATTATAGATTATCATTTGTTCTAAATTTCGTAGATGCAATTCACTACAAAGAGCCTTTCCAACAATTCATGTTTAAATTTAATTAGGAACTTATGTTGCTGTCTATTAATTGAGTGTTTGCGTACTAAGATCTGATATTCCCATTCAGAAGTAGTACCCATGTCCTAAAACAAAAATCCTTCATTTGCTTTGTTTTTATCTGTCTAGATTGAATAACACTAATACAGGGTGTGTATCAGCATATCGCAAAATGATAATAACACGAGCTTCAATACCTTTCTGTTTATTCAATGTTTGAGTTTTATACTGTTTTAGAATTTATTTTACAATAATGTTTGGGTATTATATGCGTCTGCAGCTGTTAGTATGCCTAAGGAAGTTGATCCGAATGTGTGTTTATGACAATATTAGTAAAGATGAGATTCAGAAACTGTTCCCAGCTGAAGTCCTGCCTGAACTGCAAAGGTTACTGACACTTCTACTGCAAAAGTTTCAAAAGGAATGGCAAGAGGATATATCGAAAGATCAGGTGAAATATCTACGTTGAAGATAAAATTCCAAACTCAAGTGTGTCCTTTTTCCTGTTATAAATCTTATGTTTTTCCAAAGCACTCCATTTCTCCATCCAACCCAAAACACAGATTGTTTTTAAGGATAAAAAGTGATCCAATATAGATATTTTTTATGCTTATCTATGCTAAATCACATTAAATAAGACATGAAGTTACAGCAATAACTTCTTTCTGTTATTTTTTTATGTATAAGTCTGATCCTTACTAAATGGGGTTAATTTCTGTACTTGTCCGAGCCTCCTTTAAAGAGTGTGTAAATCTCTTAAATGACATGTATCTTGGGTTGAAGGAGCATTTGTTTCTTATGCGGTTAGTTTATTCAGCAGTGTTGCTTTCTTTCAATTGTTGAACATTTTTTTACGCCAGCTGACGTATAAATATGAGTGTCGTTACTCATTAGGAGATCCACTAACTACCATTACATACTATTCAAGTCTTAGATATTCCTATAGGTCTCTTGTCATTGTGTGCATTTTGACATGTTTCCACAACTGTGTTAGGAATTGCAACACATGATTTTTCCTGCTCTAATACCATGCGACAATTGTAAAATGGCTACTTTTAAAAATAAAAATAAAAAATAAAAACTCAGCTCATAGTTATATAGCATGATCAATTATATATGTCTATTAAATTCTATTTTTTTCCGACCTTATAATTATCTTGTTACCATTAGTTGCATAATTAAACGATTGTAATATTTTAATTCAGGTAATAAATCATTCAGATTTATCATGGTCTAATTGCCTCCCACTATTAAAGTAGTGGGAGTTCTGACTCTGAAATCTGAAAGCACAGACAAGATATAACACCATGTAGGTTATATGAATTATATTGTTTAGGTCATCTTACCTCGCCTGAAGTCGATGACATGGAACATGGCAAATCAATGTGGGGAACAAACTGAGGCTAGAGCAGTCATAAGCCTGAAGGTATACTGGACATTAGACTTACTGAACTTTTCACATTTCCACTTCTCAAATATAAAGTCGGTTTCTACAGCTTCACAGTGATGCCCAGCCAAGCTTGGGTGAACGGGATGTCAAGTTCCAGTTGGCAAAAGACACCATGGAAATGATTTTGAAATCCATGTATTCCATAAAAGACCAGTTGTCCGAACCTGTAAGTTATACGATCATCACCTCCACGATCACCTAGCTACTAATTATCTTGTGATGTAATCCACCTCTGTTTTATTCAGGGAGAAACACCAGACATATATATTGCTCAAAATTCTAATGTGCCTCCAATTTGATCCAACAGAGAGGTCTCAGCGACAAAGCCCCAGGCCCCCCGGTGGTTCAAGATAATTAATTATTATTCAGGGTATGTTTATGTTTGTAGGTCAAGATATATGGCTTTGGGTTGTTTTATTACACATTTTAATTTATTTCACATTTTATATATTGCATTCAAATATTGGGGATTTGGGAGTTAGCAGATCCGCTAGTGGATAGCGGATCCGGGGAGAGAACTGCTCTTCGAATCTGCTATCCACTCGCAAACATTCCGATTATATATCATATTATATACTTCCCCGTTTCATTAAAATTGTTACATTTGACTTTTTGGCACTATTCACTATTTTAAGTTTGATTCGAATTTTTATCATAGTTATGTACGAAAAAATATAGTCAAATGAGATCTTGTTAGATTCGTCTAATCTTGTAGTTTAAGAATATCAAATTTTTATAATTTTTTATTGTGCACAATTTAAGTTATTAACCGTTAAAAATGCACATCGACGTACGTGTCAGGTGGGTCCCTAAAAATTATAATGAGACGGAGGTAGTATATGCTAATCCGCTTACCCTCACTCATTTCGTCTTTCTCCTTGTGTCCGCTTTGCCTAAGAGCCCTTGTAGCCCTGACCGAATGAAACCTAAGACCCGCCGCTGCCACGGCCACACATATCACCACCCTCGCCGCGGCCTATGTAACAAGCTACACCAAGTAAGAAGTATAGAACAATTATTTCATAAGGAACACCATTGTATAACCACTCATCAACGGATGCTGCTTCCTACATTCGGTAAAAATGCAAACCAATAGCAGAAGTAGGAATAATGGCACATGAGATAATATTAAATGTAGAAACCGAGAAACGGGTTCACGAATACCATTAATATCCATTGGAGGAGATAAATACAGAAGTTGCGGTCAAGAAGGGAGGGATCATCAAAACACGAAACCATCCAATGTAAAGATGGTTTTCGGTGTTGGTTATCCAGGTGAAGTGAGGGATCATCAAAACACCAAACCATCCAATGTAAAGATGGTTTTCGGTGTTGGTTATCCAGTTACACAGAAGCGACCCCATAGGCTTTCGCTTTTGCGTCTCCTAAAATTGCAGTCATGGTAAAATCTTGGTTTACTTAATTATCAGGGACTCCTAAGCACATATTTTTCTATACTTTTCTATATTGTATATGAAAATAGAAAATGTAAAGCTTGTTATTCAACAGTATAACATGACTTATATGTTTGTGTCAACCAAAACATATAATTTTGTGTTGGGTTACCCCGGGATTATGGTAGTTAAAAAAAAGAAAAACCCCTCCCCAAGCTGTAATTGCATTTTTCATTGAACATGGCTTTCTCTAAGTATATCCTTTTTGGGAAAAAAGACTTTTGAAATGGTTTAAATGACAACATCATAAATCTTGTCTGGTTTATATGAAGGCGTAGTGTACGAAAAGTCCCCCTCCATCAAATACATTCAAGTACAGTCCCTCCATACCAAATACATTATGTATTAGTCCCCATTATAGCAAATACATCCAAGAAAAGTTCCTCAGCCATAAAAAATGCAAAGGTAAAAAAGGTCGTACTGATTATCTTGAGGAAAGAAAAAAGGCAAAAATATTACTAGATAGAAGCTTTACAATGGGAAAAAGGTACAGAGAGAGAATCACTTCCCTAAGCTGTGTGGAACGAAATTTCTTGGGAGAAAAACAAGACGATCATGGTTAGGGTTTGAAGAATGTAGGTGAAGAATGATGGTGAAGAAGCTGTGAAGTAGCAAAGCTCGAAGAAAAAACAGCGGAAGAAACTAGTTTCAGTTGAAGATTAGAAAATCACCATTCCCTAAGCTAGGAAGAACTAAAGTTCTGAGGAGAAGAAGAAGATGATCACAGTTAGGGTTGTAGAATATAGGTGAAGAATGATGGTCAAGAAGTTGTGAAGAAGCAAGGCTGAAAAAAGCAGGGGAAGAAAGAAAAGTTTAAGTGGAAGAGGACAATGATTGCAGTTAGGGTTTAGGATGGAAAAATGATCTTACGTACATCATCCGTATTGAAAACGGGTAGGGTGAACATGTATCGTTTTATTTTCAGTATTTGCTTTTGCAGAGCGAGATTAAAGTCATTCTGGAATAATGTTGTGCCTATTCTTGATGTTGGGTGCTGGATCTAATGATTTTAATTTTTACATGTTCTCTCTTTTATTTTGTGCTGCTCTATTTCTTTTTTTCTTTCTTTTCTTTTCTTTTTCTTTTTTTTTTTTGGTAATTTTCTGGCATATTTGGGAATGGGTGGATAAACCTTATGATCTATTGAAGATTTTACAATTATTGAACTTGATCTTACATGTTGGTGCATTTAGAGACTTGGTCTATGATGAAATGTTTGTTTTTATTTGGTTATTTATTTGAATTTAATTGTGGATTGAAGTTTTATTATAGCATGTGAACCGTTGGAAGTTTCAAATTCGGGTGGTTTAAATGGCATTACTGGTTTAAAACAGATTTTATCATTTTACATTTATAATTCCTCTTTTGATGAGTACAGACTACAGAGTAGAACTACAATGTGTAGCCGTGTAGGTTTAGATCATATTGTTTTGTTTATATGCACACACATTTGATTTTGTTGTTGAATTCAACCTTTTCATATTGTGATGTAAGCATAGCTTATGCTAGGTTGATTTGGACAGATATGACATCCGGTGGTAATTCAGAGATAGTTTAAAGATGTGTTAAATGCAAAGACGATGATGAAGAGAATAAATATGAAAATAATGGCGGGTTTGTGGAGAGGGTTAGGGATTTTTTTTCCCATGAACATTGGTGAGAAAATCGAAGAAACAAGAGGATTTGGGAAGCCAACTGCAGATGTGACCAGGATTCATATTCCTCGCATCAATCTGGAGAAGGCGGATTTTGTTGTGGATGTCCTTGTGAATAACACAAATCCTATTCCACTCCCTCCCAATGCTGGTAAGAATCATAATGAGTTGAGTTAAAGACGAAAAAAATGTAGGGTGATGGAGGGAAGGTGAGAAAGAAAGTGAGTTCCATTTTAAGCATAAAGTGATTGTTGGGTATAGGTTTCGAAAAGCTTTCTTCGTATGTCTCACATAGGAAAAAAAAAAAAAAAATTAATGGCAACGAAGAAGGTAATATGCTTATATTTTGTCTGTACAAGAAAGAAATGCATTTGTTCACAGGAAAAGGAAAAACAATATGGTTCATGATTTTATTATTCACTGATTTTTTATTTTTTAATTTTTGAGAGAAAACTGCTTCTATTCCCAAAACCTTAGCATTTTACAAAATTACTCCATTTTCACTCCATTTGCCTACACTACAGCAACACCAATCACAATACACTTACATCAAAAGGTCCTAACAAAAGAAAATGAAACTCAAAACACCCATCTCTCCACATATTAGAAGAGTACAGATCAACATATGCACTTCACTTACAGACGCCGGTCTCAAAGGCCACAGTCTTTCCTCGCCCAAACAGTCTGATTAGGCGCTGCACGATCTGCACCATGGATGAGGACACAGTAGAGCAGACACATGTACACATGTTCACCAATCCAGCAGAGAAATATGTTGAAATCTCTCCCTCAATGATCCGCTGTAGAATTCTCTCCCTCAAAATATGTTGAAATCTAACCTCCCTGCAAACTTCAAGATCGAAATTATTGGCCCTACGAGCCCCCGGAGACGCCATGGAACTTCCCCCGGATCGGCCAACCATTTCACCACATTTTGGGAGTCACATTCACATATAAGTTTTTGTAACGGAAAGCCTTGATCACGGAAAAGAGCCCGAGATATCTGTCGAATCCGAGCAGCCAATAAAATCAGATAATATGAAAATCATCTTTCCATCGGCATCTCTAATTACTCCGCCAATTCCAGCCGGCCCCGGATTGCCAAACGACGACCCATCTGTATTAATCTTCCACCAACCCATGTCCGGTCGGATCCAAGTCAATCCTTGCCTGGGAACCTTGGACCCCAAAGGCCCTGAATATAGCATCCCTTCTGTAAAGCTTTCTCCCTGACCGATCAAGCCCAAGTCTGCATTATTCCAAGCCACTTTCCACCACAACCCCACCCTCCATTTAATTTCTTCCGCTGCTACAGACTTGTCCAAAGGCTTTCCTTGAAAAATGGCCTCATTTCGACACCTCCAAATTGTCCATAATATCGCCAAGCTAGTCACTACCCAGACCTCTCTTCTGCCTTGTCGCATCTCACAGCGCATCCACGACCACCATGCCATTAATTGTACAACATTACCCGGAATTACCCACTTAACACCGAACCACGCCACCCCTTGGTACCATAATATACCCACGACCTCACACCTACAGAAAAGGTGATCAATTGACTCGATCGCCTGTGAACAGAATGTGCATTCCAGTTGAATGCACCCTTTCATATATAGTTCCTCTCGAACTGGCAACGCACGTTGAAGTACGTTCCACGCCAACAATTTCAGTTTCATTGGCACCTTTATTTTCCACAAGGAAAGCCACAACCACTGCCACTCCTTCTTGTCCGTCCCTGTTCTAGATCTCCAGCAAGAACGAGCTGTAAACTTCCCACTCCCCTCCATCAACCAAACCACCCGATCCTCTATAAATCTATTTTATTTAGCACCAACATGAACTCACTCCAAACCTCATTTTCCCAATCATACAGCTGCCTGCTTAAGGGAATGGACCAGTCCCATTCAAGCCCCGTCTATGTACCACATTCTGCAACCAACCCCTCCTTATTGATTGCTAAACTGTAAAGTCTTGGAACATCTCCCTAAACGGCTTCCCTTCGACCACCCAACTATCATGCCAAAATCGTGTGGACATACCATTTCCAACTATGATTCTAAATCCATCCCTGTGGCTCCCAAAATTCATACCTTCCCAGAGACCTGCTTATGTTTCCCCATAACGATTTGCTTCTGCTCGACTCAGGGACCAATGGAGCTTTACCCCCATAATACTTCTCATCTACAACCTTCTTTCATGAAGAATTTTCCCTCCCAAATCTCCATCGCCACTTGAGTAAAAGAGCCTCATTAAACCTCCAAGTATCCCAAATACTCAATCCCCCTGCTTCCTTATGTTGACATATCTTATCCCAACAAATAGTATGCAGTTTTCTGGACAATCCCACTCATTTCAAAAGAATCCCCTTTTAATCTTTTCAAGCCTATCGGCCACCGTCCTAGCACCCTGAATATTGATAAAAAAAAAAATACTCCCTCCATCCGGCCAATAATGTCTAATTTTACTTTTGACACTGTTCGTTGATTAACTTTGACCTAATGTTATCGCATTTATAAAAGAAAAAATTTAGTCAAATTTTGTCTTGTTAGATTCGTCTAATCATCTAGTTTTAAAATATATATTTTATATAATTTTTACTTAAATACATTTTAAGAGATTAGACGTTGAATAAAGCATTGGATGGCGTGTTCAAAAGTTTTGGGACAGAAATAATGGGACAGAGGGAGTACACCGGAAGGGAAGACATTACCGATTTAATTAGGCAGAGTCGTCCATCCTATGAGAGAAGTCTACTTTTCCAGCCTACCAATTTTTTCTCCACCTTCTCCAATACCGGTTCCCAAATTTCTATACCTTTTAGCCTTCCACCGATCAGTAATCCTAAATATTTCAAAGGCCACTGTCCCACTTCACACCCGAGAACATCAGCTGCAACATTTAACAACTCTCCGGAACAATTAATACCATAAAGATTGCTCTTCCGGAAATTAACACGAAAGCCCGTGGCCAATGTCAAAATATGATCGTGTCGTCCGCATATTGTATATGTGAAATCACCGGACCCCCTTTTCCCGACTCCAAGCCCTTTACCATCCCCAACTCTACCGCATTCGTCATCAATCTATTGAAAATTTCATCAACTAAAACAAACAAATACGGGGAAAGTGGATCACCTTGACGTAATCCATTGTGCATCTTGAAAAGTATTGTTTGGGAGCCGTTGACTAATACGGCAGCCGATGCCGACGTCACGTATTCTTTCATCCAGCTAATCCATTTTGTTCCAAATCCCATTTCCTTCAACAAATTAAATAGTACCTCCCAAGACACATTGTCGTACCCCTTGGCAAGATCTAACTTTATCATGAAACCACTCCTCCTCGCTGTGTAGCCTGGATAACCTCTGCTGCGATTAGTACCCATCCAAAGTTTGTCTTCCCCGGATGAACGCCATTTGAGAAACCCCCACTAACCCATTTAGTACCCCTTGTAATCTTTTGGCCAGCAGCTTTGCTACTATTTAATACAAACTTCCAACAAGAGATATAGGCCTAAAGTTACTGAATTCCAATGGATTTTCCACCTTAGGTATTAATGTGATAAAAGAACTTCCGGCTTCCTTCGGTAGTTTGCCTTCGCGATCAAATCTGCCAAATATTTCCAGCAAATCCCCCTTAAGCATTTCCCAGTACCTCTAAATAAAACTCATGTTAAAACCATCGGGACCCGGCACTCGATTCTGTCGCAATTCCAAACCGCCATCCTCACCTCTTCCTCAGTAAATGCGCTTTCCAGCCACCCTCTGTCCTCCTCTCCAATTCTAGTAAGTCCAAGATTACCAATCTGGAATAATTCTTAATCCTGTTTTACAAACATAGCTTGAAAATGTAAGTAGGCCGCTTCCTTTACTCTTCTCGGGTCATCAATCAGTAGACCATCCCATTTAACAACCCCAATAAAGCCTCTTTCGCCTGTGAAGTGCTGTCATTGCTTGAAAGAAACGTGTGTTTCGATCACCATCTTTGAACCACTTAATCATTGATTTTTGGTACCATTCGTCGCTCCTCTGCCAATAATAGACTCTTGAGTTCTCCTTTCTTCACCCACCACGCATTCCTATCCACTTCCGCCAAAGCTTGCCCCTGTAAATTCTCCTCCATTTCGCTTATTTCAGCCATTAGTTTCTGAATTCTTTTTTCCAGGTCGGCCGCGCTGTATCCATCCCACTGTTGGATTGTTGGGATTTGGTTCATGACTTTATTCCTGATTGAATTGGATAGATGAATTTGTTGATGGTTGAATGCGATAGTTATTGTTTTTTGGTATGATCATTGCTAGTTAAATTAGATATGTTGTTAGTTTAATTGGATTTTTGGTGTTTTATGTTATTAATTAGTTCATGGTTGAATTGAATAGATGTATTTGTTAATGGTTGCATTGGATAGTTGAAGTTTCTTTGGTAGAGATTTCTTCTCGGTTGAATTTTTTTGTAAACATGTTGTATAGAGCAAATACACCACACTCTAAGTTCAATTTAGATGATAGCCACGACTGGAGTACATGGGTTCTTTCCATGTATTATACCACAGCTAAAGCTATTTTTACACAACACCTATGGTCATTCTATGAAAAAAAACCCATATCGTCCCATAATTTAAAAAAATTTCCAAAACAGTCCCACAAATATTGAATTAGACGAATCCGTCCCATAACTATCCTAATCATAGCCGAACCCGTCCATGAACCCGATTTTTTCGCTAATCATCACCGAATCCGTCCCTTAACTACCCTAATTATCGGCGAACCCATCCCTCCATTAGTGAAGTTATGGGATGGGTTCGGCGATGCTTAGCGAAAAAACCAGTTCATGGACGGGTTCGGCTATAATTACGGTAGTTATGGGACAGATTCGTCTAATTCGATATTTGTGGGATGGTTTTGGAAATCGAAAAAACTTATGGGACTAAATAGGTTTTTGTTCCGTCATTATATACTGGATCAATTGTTGTAAAAACTGATGGAACACACATATGAAGGTGGTCCGCGCCCAGGGATCGTTATTGGATGCCAACACATACATACATGGTATTATAATATATTTACTAGAATGGTTACGAAAAATACCTTTCCAAAGCAGATATGCAACAACGTCTGATTGGAAACTTGGTTTTTTTCGTCTATGTCCGTAGATCTGCAATATGCAACCACGAACAATCTCCCAAGCACACGAACGGGCGCACGTACAGATCTCCCTCCTTGCACATGAACGGATTCAACACTAGGAATATTCCAGACTGTTCCCGACCCCGTATGAACTCCGGATGGACAGAGATTTATCGAACAGATGGAGAGAAAATTGGATTTCCAAGAAAACCCTCTTGGCCGCCCCCTCTCACTCTCTTGGGAAGAGAATTATGATTGTCTTGCTGTGGAGGCTAGGGTTTCTTGAAGACCTATTTATAAACTCTCCTAGTTGGTCCTTGGGCCAGACTGGGGATCCACTAGAAGGTATCAGGCCAGGCTCCTTTACAGGCTCAAATTCTTATGTTCAGCCCAGAACATAATTTGGCATATAAAACATTAATTAATTCCACTAAATAATTAATGTTGCTCTCCCGGCCTGATCCAGATTGAATCTGGGCTTCTATTAGACTCGGTTATTCCCTATGTTTAAGATATCGCACGTCCATTAATTATTTAAAACTTCCGACAATTTTAATCAATTAATCTCTTTTAATCCTTAAGTAGTACCACTCAAACTTCATCATTGTACGGAATAACTCCACCTGCAGGGTTCATACAATGATCCTTATTGAGCTCCTTAAGGGGACGTCATCAACCCGGATAACCAGGACACAGTGCCCTAGTGAGAATAAATAGACACCATGTAAATAATATTGGCGCCCAAAATACGAAGCATATTAGATCAACTAGGATTCTCACTCATGGTAAATCAAAGCGACCAACAAATATTCCATGTGTCAGATTACCTTACTAGGGTTAAGAGTTAATCAGAGTCGTCGAGATCTTGATTCTTCTTATGTCAGAATAGAAGAATGCATCTCAACTGTGATCCATTCAATGCGACGCAGCGCACTACTGCAAACTAATAGTCAAGATAAACTAATTACAAGTTTCCAGTACAACTTAAACCAATAGTTATGTCCCAAACTATCTCAGTTGTGAATACTGTTTATATCTTATAAGGGACCGACAAAATGATCTTCTGTGTGACTCCTAACACACCATGTTGTCTACAATATTAGATAATTGGACATACTTGCAATTATATAGAAAACATACAAGCATCCATACAAAAGCAACAATGTAAATAACCATTTATTTCAGTCAATATAGAAATTGAATAAATACAAAAGCGCACTAAAAGTTTGCTTTACTGTATACTCTATCAATCTCCCACTTATACTAAAGCTAAACTTTTAGTATACACAAACATGTCTCCCACTTATACTTAAAGTCTAGCTAGCTGCAAGATATCGTAAACCAAGACCCTCTACATGTTTCTCGAAGATCTTTATTGCCAGAGTCTTCGTGAAAGGGTCTGCCAAGTTGTCCAACGATGCAATCTTTTTCACAGCCATGTCTCCTCGCCTTACGATGTCTCGTATGATGTGGTACTTCCTTTCTATGTGTTTACTTGCTTTATCAGTTCTAGGTTCTTTTGAGTTTGCCACTGCACCAGCGCTATCACAATAGATAATGATACGCTCAGGCAAACTCTCAGAAACCCCCAAGTCATACAAGAAGCTCTTGAGCCACACAGCCTCCTTTGCTGCCTCAGAGGCCGCAACAAATTCGGTTTCCATGGTAGAATCTGGGATGCATTTCTGCTTTGCACTCTTCCATGAGATTGCTCCACCTCCTAAGGTAAACACATATCCCGAGGTTGACTTCCTCTCATCTCGATCTGCTTGGAAATCTGAATCTGTGTAACCCAAAGGACTTAGATTGCTTGACTGGTAAACTAGCATATAATCCCGAATTCTTCTTAGATACTTGAAAATATGCTTCACTGCAATCCAATGTCCTTGCCCAGGGTTAGATTGATATCTTGCCACCATGCCAACTGCATAGCAGATATCAGGCCTCGTGCACAGCATGACATACATAAGACTTCATACTGCCGAGGCATAAGGAACCTTAGCCATCTCCTCTGTCTTCTTTTGTGTCTTGGGACACATTTCATTAGATAGTGGAACTCCATGTCTGAAAGGGGTAAGAATCCTTCTTGGAGTTTTGCATGCTGAAACGAGCAATCACAGTGTCAATGTAGGCTGCTTGAGAAAGGCACAACATTCTCTTTTTCCGATCACGGATGACCTTCATTCCTAGAATGTACGATGCTTCCCCCATGTCCTTCATTTGAAATTGCTCAGAAAGCCATACCTTTACGTCTGATAATACCTTGACATTGTTTCCAATGAAAAGTATATCATCTACGTATAGTACTAAGAATACCACCACATTTCTGTTGCACCTCTTGTACACACAACTTTCATTTGGACATTGATCAAATCCATAGAACTTGATGGCTTCGTCAAAACGAATGTTCCAAGACCTTGAAGCTTGTTTAAGTCCATATAAAGACTTCTTTAGCTTCCATACAAGATGCTCTTGGCCTCTCTTCACATAACCTTCAGGTTGCTGCATATAGATGTCTTCATCCAGATTCCCGTTAAGGAAAGCTGTCTTTACATCCATTTGCCAAACCTCTAGTCCATGTGACTAGCTATGGATAAGAGTATCCGGATTAACTTTAGCATGGCTACTGGTGAGAAAGTTTCATCATAATCGATGCCCTCTTTCTAAGTGAAACCCTTTGCCACCAACCGTTCTTTGAAGGTAGTAACCTTCCCGTCAGGTCCCCTCTTTCGCCTAAAGACCCATTTGCACCCGATGGCCTTTTTGTCATTGGGAAGGTCTTTAAGGTTATATACATCCATAGTATGCATGGATTCAATCTCAGAATCCATGGTATTTTGTCAAGCTTCTGCATCGACATCCTGGATTGCCTCCTTGTAGGTCCAAGGATCCGGTTCTTGTTCATCACTGGGAACTGAGTCTGAAGACTCTCCCACTAACAAAAACGACTGGGTAAGCGAGTTACCCTCCCACTACGTTGAGGCGATTCATGTGTGGTGACATCAATGTCAACACGTTGTGCAGTATTTTGTGGTATATTTTCTTGTACACTCGGTATGTTATTGTCTCCTCTTAGCTCACTGAGAATAATCTCACTCTTGGATTTATGCTCACTCACATAGTCTTCCTCTAGGAACCGGGCATTAGTGCCAACAACTACCTTATGGTCCCTAGGACTATAAAAATAACCCCCTCTCGTTCCTTTGGGGTATCCAACAAACAGCCGCACTTCCGTCCTAGGTGCCAATTTATCAGCTTCCCTATCCAACACATGTCCTGGGCAACCCCAAATCCGAATGTGATTCATATTAGGCTTTCGCCCGGACCACAATTCCATTGGAGTCTTTGGAACTGATTTAGAAGGCACGAAGTTCAGTATGTACGCTGCTGTTTCCAAGGCATATCCCTAAAACGAGATAGGTAGGGAGGCATAGCTCATCATCGATCTCACGATATCTAACAGAGTCATATTCCTTCTCTCAGCTACACCATTCTGTTGCGGAGTACCAGATGCAGTCAACTGGGATCTTATCCCACTCTCTAACAAGTATTGGCTAAATTCAACGCTAAGGTATTCGCCACCATGATCAGACCGCAGTGACATGATACTCTTCCCTTGACGGTTCTCCACTTCTGCCTTAGATTCTTTGAACTTGTCAATGCATTCAGACTTGCAGCGCATCAAGTATATGTATCCATATCTCGAGTAATCATCAATAAAAGTGACAAAATACTCGAAACCACCCCTAGCTTGAATTGACATTGGCCCACATAAGTCAGAGTGAATCAATTCTAACACATCATCGGCCCTATTACCTTGGGCCTTATAATGCCTTGAGGTCATCTTGCCTTCCAGGCAGGATTCGCAGACTGCGAATGGTTCCACTTGGAGAGAGCCCATAAAACCACTACTTACCAGTCTTTGGATCCTCCTTAGATTGACATGACCAAGTCTAAGGTGCCACAAATATGTTTGATTCATTTTAGAAGGTTCTTTTCTCTTTTCTGATGATGTAGAAGCATGAACTTGAGTTTCAGTTTGTTGTGCACAAGTAATAGAATAAAGATCGTTTTCCATCGTGCCAGAACAGATAACACTGTTGTTTCTCATAATAATAAAAGAATCTATATTTAAAACAACTGAATATCCATCCTTATAAAGTTTTGAAACTGAAAAAATTAAATTCTTTAGAAAACTAGGCACAAATAAAACATTCTTTAAACTAAAACAGAATTAGAAAAAGACAAGTGCACATCTCCCACTGCAACCACCGCCACTCGCGATGCATTTCCCAAGCGAATGGTAATCTCGTCCTCACTCAGCTGCCTTGTTTGCAGAAAGCCCTGCAAAGTACAACAAACATGATCAGTGGCTCCAGTATCTACTACCCATGAACTGGTAGAACTAGCCGCAAAACATGTTTCGACAACTAACACAAGAGGCGTACCATTTTGCTCTTTAGAAGAGGACAATCAGCTTTCCAGTGTCCCGTCTTGCCGCACTTGAAGCACTTTCCTTTCGGTTTCTTTACACCACCAGAAGGTGCAATCGACTTGCTTCCACTGCTCCCAGCATTTCCACTGCCCTTTTTCTTAATGGGCTTTTTCTTCTTCCCGCTCTTAGACGAAGAAGGTGCAGCCTGTACAGAAACTAGAGCCTGTGGAGTACTTCCCATAAGACCTTCTGCCGCAACCAAGTCCACTAGAAGCTCAGCTAGTGTATAGTTCCTCTTAGTGAGGATGGTATTTAGGCGGAAGTTCTCATACGACTTTGGAAGTGAGTGCAGGATAATATTGTTCTTGGTGTCACCATCAATACTACCCCCAAGCAACTCTATCTCATTCAAAATTTTCATTATCTTGAGAACATGCTCACGCACTGGCCCTCCCTCTGGCATAGAAGAAGTCATAATCTTCCTCATTGCCTCAAACCTCGCAGACCTGTCTGGCTCACCAAAAAGCTCATTGAGACTTAACATCATCTCAATAGCAGTAGGCATACCTTGATGCTGTTGTTGCAGTACATTGGTCATAGAGGCCAATATATAGCAACAAGCCATCTCATTTGCCTTATGCCACTTCCGATGAGCCTCCCTTTCCTCTTGGGTGGAACTATCAGTCAGGGCTGCCGGAGCAGGAGTAGTGAGCACAAATTTGTACTCTTCAGCAACAAGGACAATATCCAGATTTCGTTTCTAGTCCAAATAATTTGGACCGGTCAATTTGTTTTGAGTGAGAAAAATCATAAGTGGATTGAACGACATGTTGACGACTAAAATAAATAAAACATGCAAATACATAAGTATAAGCAATTTATTCACATTCACATGAAAGCATAATAACATGAAAAACCTCAAAACCATTGAAATTATGCATTCCTCGATAGCTCAATAAATGAATATGCAAGCCATGTTAGGATGGACGTTTACACATGCATTTATTAAATAGGCACCCAGCCTCTAATTTCATTATCTCATCAACTTATCCTTATGACGAATGAAATTAATTGTCGATATTTAAAAACTGGCCATGTAAATAAAAACAGGACCCGTTAGGGGATTATGTTAAAATTCACATCTAAGTCTTGACCACAATTTAACGTTAAGGATAATTATGCACAATTAATACGCGACCGATGGGTAGTCATATCACATGTGAATAATCTCCTCTAGTTATCTCGAAATAATTTTTCTAGTAAACTTATGCATGGCACATCCGTTAGGGAGGAGACCCCATGGGTCACGCGTATGCCATACACTTTACTTAAAATTAAATCATTAAATTAGAAATCTCATCTAGTAAGTTTGTGAAAGTCAACATCCGTTAGGGAGGAGACCCCATGGGCCACGCGTATGACAATCACTTTACATAGAGATCAATTTTGGAGGCCCATGAAATAATTAAAATTCAATAATTTTGACTGAGTCATTTAACTTGTAGGTTCTTCCATAGCATGCATCAAGAAATAATTAAATTCCTAACATGCTCATAACATGCAAATCACATAAGCCCTAGCATGCCACTAGAATTAAAACAACATAATTCAAGGCTACTTAAAACATGATTTCTAGCATGTTTAAATTTAAATATAAATTTATCTATATATTTAAATTTAAATTTAGAGGTAATAACTAAAATAGGCCACCAGAAGGAGTCATTTCTACTTTTGGGCCACCATATTTTGATTTAGGGAAATAGGTCATTAGAAGGATTTTGGGCCTGAATTTAGGCCATTGGGTTGGAATTCGGGCCGCGATGGCCTAAAAGTGAAAATGACTCTTTCTGGTGGCCTATTTTAGTTTTTGTGAATTATTTTTTTATTTTATGTAATTAAAATAAATAATACTCATTCTGTGACATTATTTATGTCCTACTTTCTTTTTTTATTGTTCTAACATTTTTTTTAATTTCATTTCCATTTTAAAAATAATTAAATATTAATTGCCAAATATACCCATGTCCGAAAAATTTCTTGCATTTAATACTAATTATTCCTACATAAAATACCATATCCGAAAATTTTGGGATACTTATAATAAAACATGTTTATTTTTACTTTATAATGTATTTGAATATGTATTTGTTTTACTTATTTTATACTCCCTCTGTCCCAACTAAGATGTCCTGTTGGACTTCTGCACACAATCCAATGCACTTTTTTAATAGTTAATATCTCAAAATATCTATAAGTAAAAATTTTGCAAAATATATATTCTAAAATTATACGATTAGACGAATCTAACAAGACCAAACTCGACTATTTTTTTCAAATATATACTTACAATAATATTAAGTCAAAGTTGAACAATGAACATTGTCAAAAAGTCAAACGAGACATCTTACCTGGGACGGATGGAGTAATATATCTGAATTAATATTTATTTTATTACTTATATTACTCCCTCCGTCCTATTAATAGTGTTAAAAAAGATAACCTTAAAATTTATATAATGTGATTGTAATGAGCTACAATTTTTATTTTTTTGAGGAGCCATTGAAGGCCTGGAACGGGTAGTGGGAGCCCAAGCCACACAATTACAAAGGGGATGGATAGGGAATCGGGTGATGATTCGAACCCCCAACCTATAGGTTGGAGTTGGGGGACTTACCACTGGAGTAAGTGCTCAACCCCACAATTTTAATTAATTTATTTATTTATGATTTACTGATATGTGGTTATAGGGTGGACTGAAATTATTAATGGTAGTGGCTAATTTGAAAGTTTAATATATTTATTTATTAATGTAAGGTATGGGTAGGTTTGACGATTAATATTTAATTATTTTTTAAAATAAAAATGAAATAAAATATTGGAACAAGAAAAAAAGAAAGTATGACATAAATAATAACACAGAATGAGTTATATTTATTTTAATTACATAAAATTAAAAAAATAATTGAAAAAACTAAAATAGGCCACCAGAAGTAGTCATTTCCACTTTTAGGTCATCGCGGCCCGAATTCCAGCCCAATGGCCTAAATTCAGGCCCGAAATCCTTCTAGTGGCCTATTTTCCTAAATCAAAATATTGTGGCCCAAAAGTGGAAATGACTCATTCTGGTGGCCTATTTTAGTTATTACCTCTTAAATTTAATATCACATTAACAAAGCAAATAAAGAAAGCAATAAAATAAAGCAATCCCCTGCAGCCTCAAGAACCTATCTAATAGCCTAAAATAACTATTACAACATTCAAAAGGGCGCCGAACGATGCCTGGATCTGCCTCTCATGCAATGCGATGAAACTTTACCGGACGTCCAACTTTAAAGAATGGCGAATAAAGTCTGTCAAACGTCCGAATCTAGGGCTGAGATTTTCGGTCATGGTTTGCCATGACGCCTGTAGATCTCGCCGCGACGTTTCCGAAAAGGTATCATGGGCCCAAAACGGACATCCGAGGCAAAAGTTACGGCCCAAACAGTTTTTGCCGACGGAAACCCTAGTATTTCGGCCAATTGGGCCAAAATGTGTGTCCAAGTAATGAGCACCAATCATTTCTATGTGTTGTCATACGCAGTGGCGATTTTAGAGGGGTGGAGGGTGGTCAGCTTGGTCAGCTCATTTAAAAAAAATTATATTTTTTTATAAATTTATTGATAATTACTTTATAATTTTTTTCCTCTATGGGAATATATTTTGATACTTTTATTTTAAGTAATTTGCTTTATTTGTTGGTGTACTTTTGTAATTTAAGTAAAGTGTGAAGATGGTTACTCTTTTGAAATATGTTCTTTTGAGTTTTTTTTTATTACATTTTGTTCATTTAATTTTGAGAATTGCTCTTGATTTGTAGCTGACATTGCAAATAACGATCAAGAGTTTGCAAATGATGGCATGAATCTTGTGAAAATTGCCTAAGAATGAATTATAGGAATTGAGAGATCGACTGATTGTATTGATTTATTAGAAGAATACTTTCAAATATTGTGTTGAGAATCATATTCTGCTACAAAATATGGACGATGATTTCATAATTTATGCAAGAGATGGATGAGAAAGGAAATGAGTAAAATGGGTAATTTTCATCACTATCATGTCGGAATATTTTATGTGGTGAATAGACCTTCAACTTTCAGACTTAAATAATATAATACTAACACTTTGGTTAGGGTGCGATCAAGTCATTTGACTTGATGTGCTGCGGAAGATTCCCACCATTGATTAATTTTGTAAATCAACGGTTGAGATTAACTTGAAGGTTAAAATAGTAAATTTGCTATATTATTTGAGAATGAACGTTCTTCTTCTTCTTCTTCTTCCGTCGTTCTTCTTCTCTTCTTCTTTGCATTTCAAGGATTGATATCATACTACCCTCCAATTTGTTTAATTATGCTGCTATGCATAGATATACGTCGCTGAAATATTTTTAAATAAAGTCATTGAATTGTTCATGAAAACGTACCCGAAATATTCTAGTTGAGTCGCTGAATTATTCTTCATAGCATCGCTGAATTATTCTTCATAGCATCGCTGAATTATTCTTCATAGCATCGCTGAATTCTTCTTGACAGCCTCGCTGAATTCTTCTTTGTAGCGTCGCTGAATTCTTCTGTGTAATGTGGCTGAATGCTGAACTCTTCTAGATTAGTGTCGCATAAATATTTTTTATTTGAAATTATCTATTAATATATTTGTTACCATTCGTTGATGATTATTTGAAAATATTAGATTAGATATGGTATTATTTACCAAATATTAGATATGATAACATACTAAATATAGGTTTACCAAATATTAGATATGATATTATTTACCAAATATTAGATATGATAACAGAATTATTTTTGGTAGCATCGCTGAATCATTCTTGGTAGCGTCGCTGAATTCTGCTTGGTACCATCGCTGAATTACTCTACCTGATCTCGCTGAAATATATTTGATAGCATCCCTTCATTATTTTTGATAGCATCACAGAATTGTTTTTGGTAGCATCGCTGAATTATTCTAGGTTGCGTCGCTGAATTATTCTTGGTATCATCGCTGAATTATGCTAGATACGGTCGGTGAAATATATTTGATAGCATCCCTTCATTATTTTTGGTAGCATCACATAATTATTTTTGGTAGCATCGCTGAATCATTCTAGGTTGCATCGCTGAATTATTCTTGGTACCATCGCTGAATTATTCTTGGTACCATCGCTGAATTATGCTAGATACTGTCGCTGAATTCCTCTACTTGTGGTCCCTGAAATATATTTTATAGCATCACTTAATTGTTTTTTGGTAAGATCGCTGAAATGATCTATTAATAAATTTGATACGTATCTTTGATCATAAAAAGATATTATTTGAAATATTAGATATGGATTACCAAATATTTGATATGATTTACCAAATAATAAATATGATAACATACTAAATATAGAGTTACCAAATATTAGATATGATAACATGTCTAAAATACTTGTTGTATCGCTGAAATGCATTGTTTTTAAAATGAACTATTATTGTGTTATGACAATTATACCCTTTATCATTTACAACCCTTGGATTTTAAACGGACGCTTCAGATCGCTGCCTTGATGTGCTGCGGGATTTGTTGATTGCACCCTAACTGGACCCTAATACTAATATCGATTTGATAAGGTCAATTAAATTGTGAATTTTGCATTGGCAATATAATTGTTGAAAGAATGTTTTATGCAATGATGATTTCAAACTTGAATTACTGGTGATCACATGTTAAATAATTCATAATTATCTACTGTAGATGTAGATGGAATTAAGATTTTTTTTTCAAGAAATATTAGTGGGGTGAAGAGTATTGTATTTATTTATTTTTTTGGTCAAAATTTGCACACCCTCATATAGAATCCTGGAATCACCACTGGTCATACATATTCATAATAGACATCATATATCCCAATAACAAACGTCAACATGTATGCACTAATAGCAAAAAGATATCTACCCCATTGGGCTGTGGGATGCGTGATTGGCATCAAACTTGAGCTTCTAGTCTGCAAACTATTACTTTTATTTATTATGCAGATTTATATATTAAGTGGAGGTTTGTTTGTCCCGGCTGCGGCTACGCAAAAAAAAAAAAGAAAAAAAGTGGAGGTTTGTTTCAGCATTTTGAAATAAATTATTTGATTATTATGTTTTTAAAAATTAAATAATTAGATTAAAGTATTTGATTGGAATAATTCAATAATTGATTAACTGCGATATACATCTAACTTACACTTATTTTCTTGCAGCTGTTAGAAAAGGCGTGTGACAGACTAAACAATTTTACCAAAATATCCATAGAAATAAGGAATTAAGGGAATAGTATAACCTAACTTATCTATCTTTTTCTTCCATTGCTCATTAGCATTTCAATTTTTGGTTTTAATTTTTTTTAAATACATTGTTAGGAATATAATGTAATACTTATATACAATTATAGATTAATGTATGATACTAAAAGATTATATGAAAATAAAAATATTATATTTAAACAAATTAAAAATTGATTCAATTATATAAAAAATTAAATATATTGTTGGAGAAGTTATCAATAACAATATTATAACATATATAGGATTTTGAAAATAATTTTTTTAAAAATTTCTTACCCATACCTTTGTGGTAATTTTACAATCTGAAAACACAAAGCCAAACACTTTAAATATTAATTATCTTATTATTGCGATTTTGGTATCTACCGCACATTTTCTTATATCAATTATCTAATTATTTATTTGCTAAACTCTACAACAATTTTTAAAATTCCGAAACAAACACCCTCTTAATTTTAAAAAATTTATTGACACGATTAATTGTTTAATTTTTTTATAAAAAAATATTTTGAAATTTTATAAGAAAAAACATTGTCAATTTTTGCAGGAAAAAAAAACATAATCAATTGAGATTGTGAACACAAAATAATTAAAATAGGCGCATTTTATAAGAATGTTACCCAAGAATCCTGAGTTGTAGATAGACAATCGGAGAGAATCATCAAAGTCATGTAAAATCCCCGAAGAGCCGCCCAACAAAGGGAAGGAGGCATGGCGATCCTGCGGTCCACATACTTTCGTGTCTTGCAAAAATCACACGCTCCGTAGAGATATCCCAAATGCATCCTCCGCGAACGAATGAATCTCTTCTAACAACTATAAACCAAAGAGATACGACTATTCACCGTACCCCTACAAAACTCTAAAGAGGACCCTATATATACCCTATATATATGTTTATATATTCGTAAATAAAATCACACACCATCTGAGCTAAATACAAATTCTAGTCTTTAATTTACAATGTTTTAGTTACTATCATAGGATTGGAGAAGCCCTTACATTTTTTTTTTTTTTTTGAGGGGAATGAAACTTTTTATTCCAAAAACAAGGCTTGTAGCCTACACACCAAGAGTTCTGTCCATAGAACAAAGTAACACAGCGTAATGGGCACTAACATGCCTGCATCTCCACACACTAACTATTCTAGCATAACAATACAGGGGAACAGTTCAAAAAGGGAGACGAAGTATATGTCAACCAATTCATGCGCACTCAACCTAACCTGCCTAGAGAAATTAGGAGAAAACCAGCTCTGTGGAAGAACAGCCATCAAATATCAGCACAGCGTCTCATGACTGCGGCACCAGCAAAGTCTTGTCTCGGACCGTGTCCCGCACCACTACTGGTCCTTCTAACAGAAAACTTCAAGTCATAGCTCGCCTCATGTTGCAGAATTAGAACATAAACAGCATCGACATGGTACAGCAGCAACAGCAGAATAACGACAGCAACCAAACCCCCAATATGGTAAAGGCCTGTGCTGAGGAAAACCAGGACCGCATCCTCTTTGAATGTGAACAAGAAATGTGACTCTGAATAGCATTCGAAAAGCTGCTAGTGGGCGTGAACCGAGAGCTCAAAACATCCTTTTGACCAACCCATGTTGCATAACAGCTCACAAGCGAATATATTCTCCTAAGCTTGCTTAAGGAATACATCTCCCCTGCAAATTACTCAAGTCCAGCGCATTGAAAGCATAGGGGTTAAGGGTGAGTTGAAAGGGCCTCGGGTGCGATAATGAAAGGGTTAACAAAGGCTAGACAGAATGAGGAAATGTCATGAAAATAACACAAGAGATCATAAGCGTGTTGAGGAGAAAAGGTAGCTCAGCTGTTGAAATTCCAAAACCAAAAACCATATCGCAAATCAGTGAAATTCCAAAAGCCAAAAGTTGTGTCACTAATCAGTGAAGACCATATAAGATCATCTCAACCACACAGTCTATCCTCATAAAGAATGGAATTCCCTATCCTCATAGGGGATCAACACTATCAGCATGACAGGTCAAAAAGACCATGAGAGTTCGATTCAAAACTCAACTGCACAATATTCCGAGAACTCTTCCGAATGGGGACTGCCACTCCAGAAAGTATACAAAACTCCTCCTGTTCCTACTTGTTTCTTTTCCTGTTATGAAAATACCTCATCTTTGTACCTGATTCTAATCCCACATTTTTTTTTTCACTCTCTCATGATTTTTTTTTTCACTTGCTCTTTTTTTTTTTTCAAGGGACAACCCAACCAAAGAAAAACAAAATACAACAAGGAGCGGCCACCAGCATTCTTTCCTTTTTCGTAGCCTAATACCCAAACCTTATTAATGAGGAACATACCCACTCCCTATCGAGAAACGAAACCAAGATCTCAACAGCACAAATGAGTTTCTCATGTTAATTTCATGAACGGTTCCATAACATCCCGAAAAGTCAATTGTAATGGTTAGATGAGAGTAGAATGTGAAAAGAGAAGGGGGAGGAAGATCAGCAAGGCTCAAAGCAAATTTTGATGAGGGTAAAAGAAAGCTAGTAGGGGAGAAGAAGTGCAAACGGTTCTTGGAGAACAAGAAAGCTGGTAAGGGGGTAGTAAGTGCCAAGCGGGTTGATCCAAGTACCCTTATCGATTTCAAATACACTGGAATTGACTAATTGCAAGCTCAATGTGTGTGGTTAAGCAAGATTAAGAGTATCAAAAAAGCAAGATCTCACCAGGGATTTTTGGGATGACTCAAGTTTTCTATGTAAGTTGATCATTCCTTTAGCCGTCTCGGTTGGATTTGTCAATATCGTTGATAGCAATCTCATGGCGCCTCACACCAGTTCTGTCTTCAGTTTAAACATTCACGGGGCGACCAATGCTCCTGGAATCCGCCCCATGGCCAAAATCGAACGTCCTGATATCAAGGCATAAGCATCAATCTCCTTTCATAGCATTGTATTTCGGCAACAGCTATTAGTTCCAATGATTAATCACAGCAACACTGGACTTGGCTCTAACTCCCAATATGCAATCAAAGCTACTTCCTTGCATGCAAGCCTTAGACATGAGATGCTCTCTTGTAAATTCTTGTTCCATTGTCCCTGTGCGGAAAACCTGTTCAAGAAATCAAAACAAAAGCACAAGAATATAGCAGTACCAGGGAAACTACCGAAATGACCCTGCATCTAAGAATCAGTAAAGAATTTGCCTTCCATCTTATCCCTCCTCCACTCCAATTATTCCTCCTCCACTCCCACAACTATGACAGCATCCCTGTGTAACAATTTCATTCCACCACCATGCACCAGACAGAGACTCATCACCCGACAAGCAAGTTTGCCCATACATCAACACCATCACCAAACCGAAATCAAGTATGCTCCAACATTCAAATCCATACCTCCATTTTATCTCCCCCAGCAGCTCCGTATTTAGCCCACTGATCGGCGAGTGAATTACGTTCCCTCAAGATGTGTTGGACTCTTACCTCTCCCGCATATTGCAATATCGAAACGATTGGTCCAATGTGACTATGAAGTCTCCAAGGGACCTCCCTCGGGTCGCCCAACCATTTAACCACATTGATGGAGTCACATTCAAATATTAGTTTTGGAAGTGGAAAACTTTGATCGCGAATCAGTGCTCGACATACCCGGCTGATTGCCATGATCTCTGCCTCCGTTGAATCTGTAATCCCAATAGAATCGGATAAGATGAAAATCACCTTCCCGTCAGCATCCCTAATTATTCCACCAATCCCGGCCGGCCCCGGATTGCCAAGCAACGATCCGTCCGTATTAATCTTCCACCATCCCGAGACAGGACGAATCCAGGCCAAACCACGTCTAGCAACCGTTGTCTTTACTCTGCCAAGGTAACTCAACCCATCTAAAAAATTCTCATCTGAAGTGTATATCCCAACCTCAATATTATTCCCAGCCGATTTCCACCACAGACGCGTTCTCCACTTAATTTCTTCCACAGCGGCGACCTTGTCTACAAGCCACCCCTTAAATATGGCCTCATTCCGAAGCCTCCAAATTGTCCACAAAATTGCCATTCCAGTAACCCCCCACACATCCTTCCGCCCCTGTCGTAACTCACACCCCATCCACCATGCCAGAAGCTATTTAATGCTGCCCGACCCTGCCCATTTAATTCCGAACCAATCCACACATTTGTACCACAAATATCCTCCAAACTCGCATCTACAAAAGAGATGATCAATTGTTTCATTCTCCCTTGAACATAAAATACACAGTGGAGACGAATTTGGGAGGCACCCTCGCTTATGCAGTTCATCTTTTACTGGGAGCCCATTATGAAAAACCCTCCATGCTAACAACTTCACTTTCATAGGAATCTTGATCCTCCACAGCAAGCGCCACATCCATTGCATTTCCTGATGTTCTTCCCCTTGATTAAAACTCCAACATGATCTAGTTGAGAACTTCCCATTTCCTTCCAACAGCCATACAACCCTGTCCTCCAACCACCTGTTGAGGTGGGTCTGTTTAATCAGCTCCAGAAACCCAATCCAAATAACTCTCTCCCAGTCAAAAGGTTGTCTCCGCAATTGAATGTTCCACTCCCACTCTATTCCCAACCAAGAACCAAACTCTGATATCATGCCATCCTTGTTAGTAGCCAGGGAAAAAATTCTTGGAAAGAGTTCCTTCAGCGGCCTGCCATCCCTAATCCATCTATCGTGCCAAAAACGAGTGGAGGATCCATTCCCTACTTGAATCCTGGAGATACCCCAATAATTTCCAGAGTTAAATCTCTCCCAGCATCTACTTATATTACCCCATAGAGATCGACAATTCCTCATACCCGGTATCAAAGGTGCTTCGCCCCTGTAGTACTTTTCATTAATAACACTTCTCCATAGACCATGCTCCCTCCCGAATCTCCATTTCCACTTTAATAAAAGTGCTTCGTTGTATAGCTTAGTATCCCATATGCTCAGCCCCCCTACATCCTTATGTTGACAAATAGTATTCCAACAAATAGTATGTAATTTTCTAGAACCATCACACTTATTCCAAAAAAATCTCCTCTTTAGAAGCTCAAGTCTCTCAGCCACTGTCTGTGGAACTTTGAAAATTGACAAGTAATATACCGGGAGAGAACTAAGAACCGAATTGATAAGGCATACACGCCCTGCCTGCGATAATAACCTGCCTTTCCATCCGGCCAACTTCTTCTCAACCTTTTCCAAAACCGGTTGCCAAATTTCTATTCCATTAATCCTACCACCAATAGGGATGCCCAAATATTTCAGTGGCCACCTTCCCACCTCACACCCAAGAACAGCAGCAGCGTCTTCTATTACCTCCTCGGGGCAATTTATACCATAGATATTACTCTTCTTATAATTTATACGAAGTCCAGTGGCCAGAGACAAACAACAAAGAATACGTTTAATCACCACTACCTGTTGAACATCACCTTCACAAAAAATTATTGTATCGTCCGCGTACTGTAGATGAGATATCACCGGCCCCTCTTTACTGGAATCCAACCCTTTCAGCATCCCAATATCACCAGCTTTCACCATTAATCTGTTAAACACTTCTGCGAATAATACGAACAAATACGGGGAAATTGGGTCACCCTGACGAAGGCCTTTTTGCAAGCTGAAAAAATTAGTTGGGGACCCATTTAAAAGCACAGCAGCCGTAGCCGAAGTAACGCACTCTTTAATCCACATAATCCATGTATCTCCAAAATCCATCTCCTTCAACAAGCTCAAAAGAGCTTCCCAAGACACATTGTCGTACGCTTTAGCGAAGTCCAATTTAATAACGAAGCCGCTTTTCCTAGTTGCCTGAGTAGTTTGAACGACCTCAGCCGCGATGAGGACGCCATCTAAAATCTGTCGCCCTTGGATGAAAGCCATTTGGGAGGTCCCTACCAACTTGTTTAAGACCCCTTGCAACCTCCTCGCTAGCACTTTGGTTACCATTTTATGAAGACTGCCCACCAAAGAAATAGGTCTGAAGTCACTAAACTTTGATGGGTTCTCTCCAGCTTCTCTTGGAAGTTTACCTTCATTCTCAAACCTTTTAAAAATTTCCATAATGTCCGCCTTCAACAATTCCCAGTATTTTTTGAAAAAAAGCATATTAAACCCATCGGGCCCCGGGGCACGATTACCATCACAGCTCCAAACCGCCATTCGAACTTCTTCCTCAGTGAACGGCCGTTCAAGCCAGCTCCTGTCTACCTCACCAATGCACGGCAATTCCAAATTCCCAAATTGCAATAATTCTACCTCATGTTTGGCAAATATCACCTTGAAGTGGATAAACGCTGCCTCTTTAACATTTTTAGGATCATCAATAACCACACCGTCCTGTTCGATAGCTCCAATGAATCCTTTGCGCCTGTGCAACGCAGTCATAGCATGAAAAAACCTAGTGTTTTGATCTCCTTCTTTAAGCCACCTAATCCTCGACTTTTGAAACCAACGTCTCTCCTCCGCCAAGTACAAATCCTTCAATTCCCCTTTCTTTGCCTGCCAGGAATTCCTCACTTCGACATCAACAATCTGACCCTTAAAATTTTCCTCCAGCTCACCAATTTCAGCTTCCACTTTTTTTATACGATTTTCCAGGTTGGTTGCACCATACCCATCCCATTGGCGTATCTTATTCTTCAGTCCTTTAAGCTTAGCAAACAGATTTTTATCCCTTGTCTGACTCTGGCCACCTCCCCTAACCTCCAAAGCCTCTCGAACTAACTCATGAAAGCCCTTTTGCTCTAACCAATAATTGTAGAACCGGAATGGTTTGGGCCCCCATATCCTTCCTCCAATTGACAAATAAACAGGATAGTGGTCCGATAGTACCGAGTCGCCTTTCCTTTGAACGATTCCCCCCGTCATGCATAACCAATCTGTGGAGACTAAAAACCTGTCTAGCCTACTGCAAGCCCTACCTCCGCGGCCAATCCACGTAAAAAGCCCTGCTTCCATAGGCAAGTCAACGAGCCCCAATCCATCTATAAACGACCTGAATTCTCTTATCGACCCCGGATCCTCGCTCGCTCCAACCCGTTCGCCCTCTGATACCACCACATTAAAATCACCGCACAAACACCATAGGTCCCCGTTCGCTGTATTACATCTTTGAGCAAGAAATTCCCAGAACTCGGCTCTGTCCCTCCTATTGTTAGGAGCATGTACTGAGATAAGGTTTATCGTCCCTTCGACACCCTTAATATTTCCCTTCATCCAAATAAAGTTATGACATGTATCGACAACATCAAATGAACTATAATCTGTGTCCCAAACAATTAACAAGCCCCCTGTGTTACCATTAGCAGGTTGTATGCAAAAGTTACACCCCTTCGACCCCCATAATCTTCAGACCAATCTCTCTTGAACTACCTCCATTTTCGTCTCTTGAATACACAGAACCGTTGGCCTAATCTTTTTACACAACCGCATTACAGCCCTTCTTCTGACACCCCCATTCAATCCCCTAACATTACATGTTACCATTCGCATATTAATAGCTCTCCTCAATCAACATTCCCCCCGCCGCCTTACTACCTTTCCAATTCCATCCTAACTCTATTGATGGCTGCCTCCCTATCCTTGGCACACACCAGTCCCAGCGAAGCCGCTAGCTCAAGCACCTCCTCGGCTTCCTGGAAATCCACCACTTTTGGCCCATCACGCACCCTGAAGGTAGCAAATTGCAATTTGGCAAATTCATCTACTCCCTTTACCACCGTTTGCTTCCCTTTACCAGCCCCAACCCTACCCTTGGCCCCAACCTTGCATTTACTCTTACGCCCCCTACGCCGCCCCCCTTGCTTACTTGTCCATACCTTAGAAAGAGCCTCCTCAATCCTTCTCAACTCTGGGCATTCCAACTCCACGGCCTTTCCCTGAATACTCGGAGCGTCCCCATTATCCCCGGGTACCCCCAATGTCTCCGCTCCGTTGTTCCCAATCTGAAAGTCTGGCCTTACGGACACTCCACCCCTCTCTGACTCGGAGCTTTCACCATCTAGTCCTCCCTCATCCGCACTCCTTACCCCCAAAGAAGATACTTCGTTAATCGGCTGCATCTCCTTCGCCGACCAGTGATCCCCATCCACTGACTTCTCCATCAGTTCGCCGATTTGAGAAACTACGAGATCCTCGTGTCCACTTTCAGCGTTATTGGTGTTTACAGTTTTGGGCTTATCAATCTGATCCCTACTCTTAGCATTACCATCCGGATCCGACGGAAGCCCATTATCAAGGATTTTTGGGCCCAAACTGGGCATTACTATTTCCATCTCTAAATTCACTGGCCCACCACCAGCTGGCCCAATCAATTCAACCCCCTCTCCCTCGTTAAGACCATCCATAGTTTCTACTGCACGCCTCCTATGATCTCGAGGCATCCGATTACAAGTGCCGTTAATATCATCATAAGACGCCGCCACCACTGAATTTTTATCTCCCCCATGCAACGTTAAACAGACTCTTTCCGCTTCCCCACACAAAAAGGTCCTGGACTCCCCCGACCTCTCCATCTCCGGCTGCCTGACTCCACCTCCGGAGCCCATCTGTTGCTCCGTCGAAACTACTGCTTCAATTTCCCGTTCATCTTCCGCCAACACAACTGTTTCACCGAAGTTAGCAACGATTCGAACCCATGAGAAATGATTTCCCACCTGCACCCCCACGCCTTCCGGAATGCAAGCTTCCATTTCTAATGCCACCAGAAACTTGGCCCGATCTAATCTTTTCTTTTCTCTAGTTTCTTTGTCAGGAGTGATCATCTTACCCCACCCTTTCACCAGTTGACGAAGATTATCATCACACCACGTTGTGAATGGCAGTCCAATAGCATACACCCATACCAGCGGTTTACACACCATTGCCCCTCTTTCCCATCTCCTCTTCCAATTGGTAAACTTATAATCACTCCCATCAGACAAGAAACAATCTCTCCTTTCTGAGTTGGTGAAGATTGCCACCACAGCAAGCCCCCCACCATACAACACCTCACCACACTCATTATATTTGCTGAATAGCCAATTTTGAAAACCTACTAGTACATCCAGATTTCTCAGCTCGACTACCGCAGCCCGACGTAGCCGTTCTACATCCTCATCCACCTCCTTGAGCTTTACCACCTCATCCTTCCAATTTGCATAACTTTTTTCTGTTAAGCTCCGCTGCCCCTTGGATCACCTCAGCATAAGTGCGCTCATCCCGCCATGCACCCGACCTTATGAAAGGTCCTGCTTTTAATCTGCTAGTCCCAACAGCCGCCCAAGAGAGAGTCTTCATCCTAGGGTTTCTGTTATTACGACCGCTCATCCCATCCACCTTGTGGCTTGGAACCGCCCAGTTAGCTCTTAGCTTCCTTCCCTTCCACATCCGGCCATTCATCCGTCGGATGGCTCTTTCTGCCTCACTCCTCATATTAAATCTGAAGAATCCAAACTTAAAACCTTTCGCCGGCCACTTTCTAGCCGGGAAATACCACTCTCGAACCTTAGCCACCTTGTCCATTTCCAGGAATATATCTCGGTTTGCCACATCCACCGGGATATTCCCCACAAAAACTCCAAACAGCTCCAAACGCTTATGTGTATCACTTCTGACCCAAGGTTTTTCCTGGAATCCATCTCGCCTGCGTCTTTCTTCCTCGTGCCATTGTCTGTTGAAGCTGTCTTCGCCGCCCCCACGAGCCTCCGTGCCTCCCCGCGTCCGGTAAGCTTGAACGGACAATCCTGACCCTCGTGCCATCCTAATTCGTTGCAGAGTTGCATTACGCAGACTGAGAAGCCCTTACATTATTTAAGGCAAATCAAATGTAGTAACCTGGACAATGGCTTAAATGGGGTGAAATAAGTTACTCATACCAACAAGGTACCTTTCTTTCTTGGTAACCATCCTATAAGAACACCAAAGTTAAGCGTGCTTACCTTGGAGTAATTCTAGGATGGGTGACCTCCTGGGAAGTCTCCCAGGGTGTGTGCGAGTGAGACCAAAGCGCACTGGAAAGAGCTCATGTTGGTTTGTGGAGTCAGTCTTCACTTTGTAGTTTGCAACATCTAGAGTAGCACACTGTCTTTCCGCTGCGCCGATATTATGGGTGTTACATCAAATCCCTTAATCGGCTGGCAATTACAAGAATTGCACTCTGTCCCCACTTTTATAATCACCTTTGGAGGGTGTCATGTTACTCCGAGGGAGGTGTTATTGAATTCGTCTAATGATTTAGTTTTAGAACATTGACTGTTTAGAATTTTTATTTGTACAAATTTTGAATTATTGATAATTACAAATATATATTGGATTTATATTTTGAGGGCTCGAAAATGTTAGCCAATTATTTCCCATAGTAAATACTCCATCAGTCTAACTTATATTTGGACATTTGATTCTATTCCAACTGAATTCGTAATAAAATTCATATTTTTAATGATTAATAATTCAAATTGCTTATAAAAATTTGATAAGTATTATAATACTATGTTGATTAGTCGAATATAACAACATCATACTTTATACTTTTTCTTATATAATTGCAATAAAAATTGGGACCAAGTTGGATAATAAAAAAATGTCAAAAATTATTTCTTCGAGTTTTTAAATGACCATATATGTATATATGTACACAGTGGTAATACTAAAATAATATATATACTGCTGTGTATATATATATATTATATATATATATACTTCCTCCGTATGTAAATAATATTAATGTTTGCACAGTGAACACTATTCATTGAGTAACTTTGATTGTATTTTTTTTTCATACAGTTACATAAGATAAAATATAGTCAGTGAGATCTGTTAGATTCGTCTAATCTACGCAAATATTAAAGTTTTATAATTTTTTATTTTATAAAATTTGAGATATTATTCTTAAAAATGTGTATTGGATTGCATGAAAACAAGTAATGTTAAAATTTTTTGAATACGGGCGAGTATATTAGTAAAGTAGAAAAATATGTTGACAAATGGCAAATCCATTTATTACTATTATTACAAACAATATGTTTTTTTTTTCTTTTTTAACATTGATTACTTATTGCTATTATTTTTTCCCCTTTTATAGTTTATTAGTACTTTTTTTTTTGGATGAGCCATTGAAGGCCTGGGTGGTGGGAGCCCATGCCACACAATTACAAAGGGGAATAAAAGGGAGGGATAGGGGGTTATTAGTAATTTTTATTATAAGAAAAATCATTCTATCTATCTATCTATCTATCTATCTATCTATCTATCATTCTATTATTATTATTATTATTATTATTATTATTATTATTATTATTATTATTATTATTATTATTATTACAAATAAAAAATAAATTTTGTAAAAATATTTTGAGGAACTCAATTAGCTGGGATGGACATTTCATCTAATTAAATTTCTCCTCAACATACACTCCTAAAAGAATCAATATTTTAAATTTATATTTGAAAACAATGATTTATATATGGAGGAAAAATATAATGTGATTGTTTGGAAACAATCCGCTAGCAAATTTAAAAACGTTGGTTCCAACAATGACAAAAGTATTTTAGAAGGATGGGAACTTAAAAAGATTTTATTGTGTAAAAAACTAAAATAAATGTCAATGTTAGGCATTAATGTCAATATCTACTTCTCATTCTCATATGTACGTCTTTCAAAAAGTGAATCCCACACTCAACCCACTTCCACAAGAGGAAAAACAACATGCCAATGCCGTAGAAATATTGCCATTAGCCTTAGCCAGCCTTGAAGAATCTGATCGAGTCTTATAAGTTAACACATTATTGTCCATCAACTGACGTGCCCAATTTCCATCCAATCCTACCACATGTGCCTAATTCATTCAAAAAAAAAAAAACCATCTTTGTCATCACTTAAAAAGTGAAAACCAAACTTCAGAACGGAAAATGTCTAATTCATAATTGCTTCCCAGACAAACTTCTTGCCTTTTCGGTTTGGCTTTTGCGTGTGTTTTTATGTAGTATATCCGCGCACTCAATTCAGGCTCAGCTATACAATCAAAATATGTTGAATATTCAACTTGCTCCTGACTTACTTAATAGAATAGAGTAATCCTGCAGAATCATTATTCTATTCGAATCTTGCTAATAGTAGTAATCTGCTTCCAATTGGAGAATTACTGAATCAGCAACCAAAATCTTTAATTTACTCCATGGTTGCTTCCCCGACTGAAGAAGATGCGAATTCCGGGCTACCGACTGCGCGATTACTGGGGAATGTCAGAAATGATGAAGAAGAAGATGAGATCATCGATGGCTTCAGGAATCTGGCCAGGGAATTTTTTATTGAGTCAAAAAAGATATGGTACCTTGCTGCTCCGGCCATCTTCACCTCCTTCTGTCAGTATGGTCTTATTACCATAAGTCAGATCTTCACAGGCCACCTTGGCGGCACAATTCAGCTTGCTGTTGTCTCCGTTGAGAATTCTATTATTGCTGGATTTCCCTTTGGCATGATGGTATGGAAACTTAATTGGCAGTCGTCAACAATGTTTTCATAGCTCTTATTTGTCTTTTCAGGATTAAATTAATCCCAACCAGGCCTTGAAAGGTTGACTCTTTGATCCTTAATTAAACACCATTGTTTTTACACAGTTTGGGCTGTCGAGTGCGTTGGAGACCTACTGCGGGCAGGCGTTTGGGGCAAATCAGCATGAATTGCTGGGAATCTATATGCAAAAATCATGGTTGATCCTGAACGCCACAGCGGTTGCCGGAATCCCTCTGTTCATATTCGCCACGCCTGTCCTTAAATTCCTGGGACAAACAGGTCCTATATCGAAGGAGGCTGGGAGATTCTCCCTCTGGATGATCCCCCAGCAGTTCGCCTACGCTGCAATGCTTCCATCCACCAAATTCTTACAGGCCCAAAGCAAGGTCTTGCCCATTGCTGTCATAGCTGCTGCCGTGCTTTGTCTGCACGCATTTCTCAGTTGGCTTTTAATCGCGAAGCTGCAGTGGGGACTGGTGGGGGCTGCCCTGGTCTTGGATGCCTCATGGTGGCTCACTGCAGTAGCCCAATTCATTTACATCATTTCCGGGACATGTGGAGAAGCCTGGCCTGGTTTCTCATCCAAGGCATTTACAGATTTGTGGAGGTTTCTTAAGGTATCCGTTGCCTCGGCTGTAATGATGTGGTACGCCGTTGATTTGACCATGCCACAGAAATTACATTTAACGAGTATTGTTTGATTTAAGTATTCTTTATTCTTTGCCTTTTTTGAGTGATTTATGGGTTTGAAATATCAGCCTGGAAGTTTGGTACATGTTGTTCCTCACTCTGTTTGCCGGGTACACAGAGAATGCTGAAATTTCAATCGATGCATTTTCCATATGGTGAGTTATTTCTGGTATTTAAAATATTTGGGGCCACATTTTCCCTCCCTTACAAGACCAGTGATGTATACTACTGATGTGTAATGACAATTTCGTCCTTTTGCAGCATCAACATACTAGGTTGGGCTTATGTGGTTGCTATAGGATTGAATGTGGCATCAAGGTTTGCACTTTGGACAAGCACAAAGGCTTATTGTCGGATCAACTTTTGATCTAATACGATTTTGTGTGCGTGCAGTGTGAGGGTGTCGAACGAGCTTGGTTCAAAGCACCCTCGAAAGGCAAGGTTTACGGTGATTGTCAGCGGTGTGACTGCTCTAGTCGTGGGTCTATTCTTCACTTTGGTTCTCATGGGTACCAAAAAACAGTATCCTGCAATCTTTTCAGACAGCTCAGAAGTTCAAGAGATCGTGGGGCAGCTCACGCCGCTGCTGGGGATAAGTGTGGCCTTGACAAATGTGCAGTACACTCTCTGCGGTTGTTCATTCAACTTGTTAAATGTGCCTTTTAGATGTCTTGGATGAACATTTTTTCACCGGTGTTGATCGGATGCAGGAGTTGCAATTGGGGCCGGATGGCAAACCGTGGTTGCGTACATGAGCGTCGGATGCTATTTTGCATTGGGTATTCCTGCGGGAGCTCTAATGGCCTACAAGTATGAAATGGGCATCAAGGTAACCAAGACTGACAGTAATGTTTTCAAGAATTAAAGTAGTTGCAAAATGTGTGGATTGTGATCACTGTTTTCTAATACTCCATATAAATAAATAAACATGGACAGGGGCTTTGGAGTGGAATGGTGGTGGGGTTATGCCTACTAACATGCTTGTTGCTTTGGATGGTTGGCAACACAAACTGGAACAAAGAGGTAGCAAAAAGTTAAAGAGGAATTATTGATTACACTTATATTTTTACAGTGCATCATTTTTGTTGTATTCAATTCAATGTGTGGTTCATCAATTACTTGCAGGCATTCAAGGCAGAGGAAAGATTAAAGCAGTGGAGAGGAGAAAATGAAGACACTACCGTATACTAGTAGTAGTTATAGGGTTTGAATAAGATACTGAATGGATGATATTCAGCATGTGCTAGCGTGCTGACCGATGTGTTTTCAACACATACAAAACACTACTTCAACACTTCAGTACCTGTTGATTCAGCAGTCAATTCAAACCAAATCCGTAGTTATATATGCAAAAGCAACCATGGTTTTAAAAGAGTAAATTGTTTAGAGAATAAGATTCATTTGATTGACGCATTGCAAAATGAAAGCGAAAGGTCGCTCGAGTAGGTGATGTAGTAATGAACATGCCATAAACGACTAGGGGAATGACCCTACCTCAATTCATGAGGCTTGTCCATGAAATTAAAGTGAGTTTTGTTTTGTGGTAATGGAATTGATTGATGGGAATGGGAACCTGCAGAGGGACCATGTATGCTTTTATCATTTATACAAAGTGTCCTTGTGTGGTTGCATTTGCTTGCATGATTCCACGCTTGCAACTTGATCATTTCATGTGAACAAGATAAAATGATTATAATGGAAAAATAGTCACATAAGTCCTTTTTCTTTTCATTTTATCCAGTTTCATCCTTTACTAATTTTTAACCCCAAATAATCATCTACCTTTTCTAATAATATCCAAATTGGTCCTTTTCCACTAATCAAATTAAATTAGCTAACATAATCCATTTTACATGCCACATGGCACAAAAGAATCCCACTCACATGTCCAACTCATTGGTCAAAATACCCAACACCATATTTCAGGTTAGAGTTTGAACTTTGAATCCAACTTTCAATCATCCTCCTGCCTTCAACCCAAAATTCCTCTCCACAACAGAAATTCGCACACAGTGGAGAGCTCTAATTCGCAGCATCATTCCTCAAGAAACATAGTCTTAAAGAATAAAACACAAACATTTAAATAAGAAGGAAAACGAACCCCGACTTACAGTGGATACAGTAGAGTGACCAGACTAACCACGGACTTGCAAAACAATAGAAGAGCAACAAACATCAAGTAAGCAAATTTGATTCCAATCTCCACAATTCAATATTGATATCAAAACTCCAATTCACAATAAAGTTGACCGCATTTAATCTAAAATGAACAAACCCTAGGTACTCAATTCAACTCCTAAAACTTCAAAACTCCATCAATCCAGAGACACCAGAGAGAAAATTGATACCCAGCAAGCACATCCAAGTTTTAGGCCACCAATTTGAGCAAACTCACAATTCCAGATCCACCCATCTCTAAAATGAAAGCAGAAAAATAAAAAATCACCAATCTTTAGAGAAAAACATGTAACTCAGAAACACCCTTACCTTGTCGGCGAATAAGATCCTCAATGTGAAGTGGGTTCGGGCATACAGAAAAGCAGGGGTTAGGAATGCAGTAGAAAATCAAGTTTTGGTACCACATGAAACTTTGAAATGGAAAGGGAAAAGGGACGATGGAACCTTGACAAGAGCTTGGTAATGTGGTAGAGAAGACGCTGAGCAAGCACCAACCGATACAACAATAATGGAGGTCTCTGTTCAGTAATTTAGGGTTGAACACAGTGGATGATTGAATTTTGGGTTCAAACGCTAACCCGAAATATAGGGGTTGGGTATTTTGACCAAGAGCTAATAACTAAAATAAGCCACCCGAATGAGTCATTTCCACTTTTGGGCCATGATATTTTGATTTAGGAAAATAGGCCATTAGAAGGATTTCGGGCCTGAATTTAGGCCATTAGGCTGGAATTCGGGCTGCGATGGCCTATAAGTGGAAATGATTACTTCTGGTGGCCTATTTTAGTTTTTTTCAATTATTATTTTATTTTATTTAATTAAAATAAATAATACTCATTATGTGTCATTATTTATGTCGTATTTTCTTTTTTTTCTTGTTCCAAAATTTTTATTTCATCTTTATTATAAAAAGTTTAAATATTAATCGTCAAATATATTATAAAATAAGTAAAACAAATACATATTCAAATAAATTATAAATTAAAAATAAAAATATTTTATTATAAGTATCCCAAAATTTTCGGACATGGTATTTTTTATGTAGGAATAATTAGTATTAAATGCAAGAAATTTTTCGGACATGGGTATGTTTGGCAATTAATGTTTAATTATTTTAAAATGGAAAAGAAATAAAAAATATGGAACAAGAAAGAAAAAAAGTATGACATAAATAATGGCAAATAATTAGTATTATTTATTTTAATTATATAAAATAAAAAAATAATTCAAAAAAACTAAAATAGGCCACCAGAATGAATCATTTCCACTTTTAGGCCATCGCGGCCCGAATTCCAGCCCAATGGCCTAAATTTATGCCCAAAATCCTTCTAATGACCTATTTTCCTAAATCAAAATATGGTGGCTTAAAAGTGGAAATGACTCCTTTTGGTGGCCTATTTAATTATTACCTCTTTGACCAATGAGTTGGACATGTGAGTGGGATTCTTTTGTGCCATGTGGCATGTAAAATGGATTATGTTATCTAATTTAATTTGATTAGTGGAAAAGGACCAATTTAGATATTATTAGAAAAGGTAGAGGAATATTTGGGGTTAAAAATTAGTAAAGGATGAAATTGGATAAAATGGAAAGAAAAAGGACTTTTATGGATATTTTTCCTGATTATAATAGCAGTTCAGTTAATGTTTTTTCTTTTAGCTAGATTTTAGTATGATGTATAGTAAATATAAATTAATAACAATATTAGTAAATATATAATTATAATTGTATTAGAAAAATTTAATTTTAATAAAAGCATTTTTATATGTTTGTATTAGTTATATTGATATTATTCTTTTTGATTACAAGAACACATAAGTGCATGCAAATGTGAAAAAAAAAAGAGAGAAATATGTATAGGCCTAAATACTGATCTTCATCACCTACTGTACCAAATTTACCCCAAGTCTGCTCTCCGATTCTTCCTACGCTCTCCCTTTTCTTTTGCATTTCTCATCTTCGTTAACCCAGGAATTTTCGACCGGGAAGACGATAATTTTTTTTAACCGAAAGTATACAAATTTTAAAAAATATATTAATAAAAAAAATTTGGTTAAAAAAATAAAAGTTATCCCTCCGTCCCGTTTAACTTGTCTTGTTTGACTTCTGCACACAATCCAATGCAGTTTTTCAATCGTTAATATCTCAAAATATGTACAATGAAAAATTATATAATTTATATATTCTAAAACTACATGATCATACGATCCTAACAACACCCAACTCGACTATTTTTTACAAATATATACTTGCAATAAAATTGAGTCAAAGTTGAATAATGAACAGTGTCAAAAAGTCAAACAAGACATGTTTGCTGGGACGGAGGGAGTATTACTATAATATATTTTGGATGGGCCTGACCTCCACAACTCCACCCCTTGCACCAGTGGCGAAACTATCGACACTCAATTAGGAATGGCATAAAAAAGTGATTGATTTAATTTACTTGGTTTTACTATGACTTTGCTCTTGCCTGACCCCCCTCCAGGACCGCCGTCTTCGTCCGCTCTTCAACCGGAGGTTTCGCCACCGGTTCCTCTTTCATTCAAGGATGCTGTCATGGGCATCGCTGATACTGCCAGCCATGTCTATGGGGATTCAATCAACCTTCTTAAGGAGAAGTTAGCGTCCATTGATGCTACTGGTGATAACCAATGTTGTCCTAAGATCCGGTTTGCCGCTACAGTTCTTGATGAATTATATGCTCCTTGGAAGGATATCTTAGTTATTAAGTCTTTGGGGATTACGCTGGGTTTCGTGACCTTGAAAGACCGTCTTAAACGTGCATGGAAATTGACACTTCTAGATGTGGGGTACGGATGTTTTTATGCAAAGTTTGCACTTCCTGAGGATCGAGAGAAGGTTCTTACGAATGGGCCATGGATGATATTTGATCACTGTCTGGCGGTTATTTGGTGGACTCGGGACTTTAAACCTGCGACTTCGGTGGTGAATACTATTCAGACTTAATTGGGTACGTTTTCCGGATCTCCCACAGGCTTACTACAGAGAATGCTCCCTTCGGGTTATTGCGTCGCTATTGGCACCTTCACTAAAGTGGATCGGAAAACCTTGGAAGTTACCCGGGGGAGTTACGCTAGGGTTTGTGTCGAGTTATCTATTCAATCCCCCTTGGTTGGCAAAGTTGAGGTGGAGGGATCGGTTGTTCACGTAGCCTATGAGGGCCTACATCAATTGTGTATGCATTATGCTAAGTTTGGTCATACGAGAGATAAGTTTCCTGCTATTACAATTGGTCCTGTGTCGAAGAACTCTTCTGGCCAGACGTCCGGTCCGGTGTCAGCAAAGGGCAAGGAGGTCGTGGTTAGTTGGGACGTGACACCTGTTGCTGCGATGGTCCCTGTGGCGGACGGCAATGACTCCCGAAATGGGGGGGGGGGGGGGCATGGGGGCTGGATGATCGTCCAACGACGTAAGCCCCATAAGAAATTGCATCCAATTGTGGGTCAGACATCAGTTGAAGGGATAGGTAAAAAAAAAAACGGGCGCCTGTGTTGAGAGTATTGAGCCTGAGCCCAAACCAGTGGCAGCTTCTGATGCCTCTGGATCTAGTTCGCAAGGGAATTCTTCGGCCCGAGACCATTTTCCTATTGGATTGGGCCGTGTTAGAAAACCTACCAACGGATTAAAACGGGTAAGGGTCGAGGCTCGTAAGCCTTTAATTTCGGATAGCAGCCAGAGGAAGTCTCTTGTTAAGAATCCAACTTCACAGCCACTGGCTATTCTTGCTCGGGGTATGAGTCCGGTGGAGATTCCGGCGTCTTGAGGCATGGATGTATTGGGAGACTCACCGTCGGAGGATGTCACAGAAGGGATGGAGGCCGATACATCGTTCGGATGGACAGGGAGTTACTCCCACTTGATTTTTCATATTTGCATCACTTTTGCCTCTGAGGATGGGGCAATACCCTTGCTTATTAATTTTATAAATTTTAAAAACTTAAAGATTTTGGCCTGGAATGTTGGAGGAATTGCCGGCCGCCCTACTAGACGCATTTTGCTTGACTTGTTACGTAGTCACTCTACGGAGGTGGTTATTTTTATTGAACCACAAATTCTCTTTGATCAACATCGGGTGGAGTTCGCACGCGCTGGCTATGTCCCTTATGTGTTCAGGAGGCTATTGGGAGAGCTAGGCGAATGTGGTTCCTTATGAAAATTGGTTTAAGCATGCAGATTGAGTTGGTAGATTCCTCCAACAGGATTATCACTGTCAACCTTTCTAATGGGGATTATTCTTGGTATCTTTCAGCTGTATATGCCTCCCCACGGTATGGGGAAAGGCATAGAACATGGGACCGTATTGCTTGGTTGTCCGATCAAATCTCCGGAGCGTGGGCGCTCATTGGGGATTGGAATCAGATTATCTCTTCCGAAGAAGTTAGAGGCGGCTTGTTTAATTTACAATGGGCTGAGGAGCTGAATCACGTGTTCCATGGGTGTGGGTTGTTAACTATTAATACAGGGCGGTCTGTTTACGTGGTCTCGACCCCTTGGCAGTGACCATCGGATATTAAACGACTTGATCCTGGCATGGGTAATATGGAGTGGTTAGCTGACTTCCCGCTAGGGTTTGTTCAGGTTTTATCCCGTATGGGATCGGACCTGTAACACCCCGGTTTTTTGGTCACCCAGGTCGGGATGTCACCGCCACACCTCCCTAGCAAGACACGGTTTCTCCGAGCTTGCTAAAGAGATGCAAGGCTATTTCAGTATTTAAAACATTCAAACAGCCCATTCATATATAATTTAAAAATAATACATCAAAGTTGCAGCGGAAAAATAATATTTACATATATGTATCGCAGCGGAATTTAAATATAGGGCCAACATGGCCTAATCACGGGTTAAACAGGCCCGTTCATGCAAGATCTAGTCTAATGTACGAATTTAAAACAAAATAATGTTTTCCCAAAAGATAAAGTTCCCATGCATGGAGTGCTCATGTTCACTCTACATACTCTGTAAGCAAAGAAAATAAAAAGAAATGGTTTGGTCAGCAAAAACTTGCTGAGTAAGTTAACACAAACATGATCATGAGGTTTCAAAGCCTTTAATTAAATTTAGTAAAAACATGCTTATAGGTAATATACAATTTAGTTCATTCATCCACTAATAATTAAATGGCGTGATTCAACATGAGCATAATTCAAATTCCATGGTAAAATAATCGCAAGACATAATTTAAAGGCACAATTTAAATAAGAAAAATATTCAAGTATTTCAGGATTTCACTCTTCCTCTTTTATTTGATATAATATAGTATAATTTGTTCTTGGGGAATCGAACCCGCAAGAAAACAGATAATCGCCCTTGGGGAATCGAACCCGCAAGAACTCACATACATACTAGGGAATCGAACCCGTAGGAATCAACGCATATTCTGGGGAATCGAACCTGCAGAAAGACACACCCTGGGGAATCGAACCCGCAAGGTTTGACACGGACATCCTGGGAATCGAACCCGCAGGAACACATACAATCGCCCTTGGGGAATCGAACCCGCAAGAACTCAGACACACCCTGGGGAATCGAACCCGCAAGTTTTGACACGGACATCCTGGGGAATCGAACCCGCAGGAACACATACATTCGCCCTTGGGGAATCGAACCCGCAAGAACTCAAACACACCCTGGGGAATCGAACCCGCAAGGTTTGACACAGACATCCTGGGGAATCGAACCCGCAGGGACACAGACGCCCTTGGGGAATCGAACCCGCAAGGTCAAAACAAGTTTCACAAGTTTCACAAGTTTCAACAAGATTTCAAGATTTGATTTCCGGTAACCACAGTTTACTCTAAAATTCGTCTAAAATCAGATTTAATTTCACAAATTCTGAAATTTCACTACTGACTCAAAAACTTTGAGATCTACAACTTTCGTGTTTTAACTTTTTCAATCCGAGATACCGAAATAGGTCAAAAACACCAATTTTCACAGAACCACAAATCTGTCCGAATTTCGTATGTCACAGTTTAAAGATAATGAAATCTACCATAGCAAATCAACTCCAAATTTGATGAAATTTTACAGAGACCATCATAAGACGTTTATCTACAACTTTCATGTTCGGCAAAAGATCTAAATTGGCTTAGAACCCTAGTCAAAAACGTCATCAAGTTCTGACCTAAGTTCCATCAAGAATTTCAAGATCCGCATCCTAGCAGTTCGGTTTCGGGTGGACTTCATATATCAAATCATCATGAAAAATTCTGAAATTTTACAGAGGTGTTCTTAACGTATAGATCTACCACTCTTATGTTCAACGCCAAGCCTAGATCGGCCTCGATCTAATGTAGAAATCACCAACAAGTTCGAACTAAAGTTCTGTCACCGTTTCAAGATCTAAATCCAAGGCAGGTCTGTTCATGGTCGTTTTCGGATATCAAAACGCGATGAAAAATTATGAAAATTTTACAGTAGATAGATCTATGTCTTAGGAACGTTTTTTGTGTTTTAAGCTTTTCCGTTTGAACAGGTTTAAGGGTTCTAAAAATTCGTGCACAGCCGTTGCGCCGTTAAGATTTCATGTTGACAGATTTTTACGTTCTTGGTTTAAATCGTTAGATCGGGTGTATTCTAAATTCTCCCAAAACCATAGTAAGGTTAACTTATAGATTGTTGAGCGTCCGGGATCGTCGATTCGGAGGCGTGGCTTACAGTCCTCCGTTTATCCTCTCCGTTTGTCGGGTTCTTCGCTCTCGATCCGGATCGGGGGTTTAGAATAGAAAAAGGATGAGGTTAGGATTCGTTTTGGAATCAAGAATGTATAGAGGAATAGAGCGGATCTTACCAAGGCAATAGAAGACCCCAAATTCGTCCAAGTCAGTCCCTCCTCTCGGTGTTGTGCCTCCGACGACTCCGGGATTAGGGTTTCGACGTATAGAGAGATTTCGTAGGGTTCCGTAAAGAGTTTGGGGCTTCCAAAAGGGTTTATTTATAGATAACTAAGACCTAGGGCGTCCGAGATCAGACTCTAAGAGTCTGGAGTCGAAAGATGTTCAACCGAAAGTCGAAAAATCCGGAATCGGGCGAGAAAATCGCGGAACGCCGCAACTGCCCTGACGGCGCGCACTTGGCGCGGTTTTCCCTTTAAAAGCGCGCGAACACCGCGCCATCCTGGCTGGACTTCGGTCTGGGCCGGGTCGTGCGATCCGTCGTGCTTTTCCTCCTCTCTTTCGGACTTCTATCCCTCTACGCTTCCGAATTCCGATTTCCGGGCTATCTTCGGGCTCCGATTTCCTATCTTAATTTTACTCGGACCTAAATTTATATTTGGACTCGAGTTATTGAGTCTATCGGTGTCGGGTCCCCGTGTAACCATTCATTCAATTAAATTGTCTTCGGATTCCCGGGTTCTCGGAACTTTGATTCCTTTTTAATTTAAATTTCATTTCTCATCTTTTATATTTATTTATTTAATGTATTTACTGATTTATTTATTTATTTATTTATTTATTTTATGTTGGAAAATTCTCGGGTATTACAGGCCACAACCCTTTATTACTCAAATGTGGAGAGGATTACTGTAACACCCCGGATTTGATCACCCAGGCCAGGGCATTACCGCCACACCTTTCTAAACAAGACACGAACCAAGTCGAGCTTATTCAGAAAGATGCTAAGGCTAAGTTGTACCAAATTTTCAAAACAATTTAAAATCCATTCAATATGCCCGAAGTAAAATTAATTCAGAGTATCACATGCAAGAAAATAAATAGTAACAGTGCGGAAGCAAATAGGGCCAAACAGACGGCCAAAACCAAAGTTCAACGTCCAAGTCCAAAACGAGAAATTTAAAATAAATTTAATGCGACAAGTCCTTTCTTCATAAAATCCCATCCCGGCATGCCATGACTTACTCTGCGAAAAATAGAAAGCAACAATTTATCAGTACAAACGGTACTGCGTAAGTTAATGTATAGCATGACAAACTTTAAAGTTTTTAGGAGAGTAATGAAAAGATGAAATTTTAAATAAAAAAATAAACGAGAAAAATACTTTACGGCAATTTTCCATTTTTACCAAATCACACCAATACCAATGCTCATTTTGATCGAGGACATCCAAAAATTACCCGCTTGGGCGCTTATGTCCACAAGCTGCCGGTATCAACGATCCTGGGCCTTAGCCGTTTGGGATCAATTACCCGCTTGGACGCTTATGTCCACAAGCCGACGGTATCCACAATGTGAGAGTAGCGGACCCTATACAGACACACTCCGGAGCCCTAGGTAACCCTTATAGATACACCTAGGAGTATAGACTCATACAATCACGCAACAATATTTCCTTGGCGCCGTTTTGGCCACCAAAAAGAGGGGGCGGACCAACGAGCCCACGCCAAGTGCACTTACCCTCCAAAATTGGGCATCTAACTCGATCAAAACTCACAAAGTTTCAAAATCCACATTTTAATCATTACAACCCATGTCTACATTTCCAGAATTCATAAGATTCACAAAAGAGTAGCAATCGACTCATTAATCATCAAAACGTACGAAACCAAATTTACCGGTAATGAACACACCGTGGCAGTTTTCAAATTCGTACTAGGAAATGTAGTAAAACTTTGTAGAAAATTCTGAAAATTTTACAGGTGCTAGGAGACATCAAAATAAACGTTTTTCTCAGAAATAGGCCTTAGCAAATTCGGACTCTAAGTTGCCCAAAAAAAATCATTTCAGAAACTCATTTTCAAAGGGTGCAGAGATCACTGTTCATTCGACCACAGTTTATTTAAAAATCCATAACAATTCGAAGTGTATTCCAAAAATTCTGAAATTTCACAGGGATAAACTAGACACATAGATAAACAATTTTCATGAAGAAACTAACCATCAAAAACGATCGTAGCTAGGAGTAATACGGACTACGAAACTGTACATGCTATGAAACGAAATCTGTCATCATGTACTTCAGAAAATACCAGATGTTTTTTCGACGCCCAAATCAAGTCCAAAAATTATGAAAATTTATGGAGATCATCTTTAGAGTGTTAGGAACATTTTTCATTTAGGAAAGTTTTGCTAAAAATGAACGGATCTTGATGAAAAATGCTGAACAAGTAAAACTGTTCGGATAGAAACCCTAAATGGCAGTTTTGGCATAGGATAGAAGTCGAACTATAACTCAATGAATACTCAACCAAAAGCTCTAAAATTCGAAATGCACAACACCAACTTACTTCTTAACAGAGTAGTGTCGAAAACCTCCTTGGTTGTGCTTCCAAAATCGTTCGAAACAGCCCCTCTCTTCCAAGATCTACCGAATGAATCCTATTTCAAAAGATATGGAAGAAGATTACTACTAAGAAGGGTGGATTCGAGTTTTAGGACAATGAATCAAGTTTAGGAACCTTACCAACCGATGGATGCTGGATTGGGATGGCTGGGACTCGAGCAAACCTCTAGGAATTGGAGTAGCAGCCCACACAACTCTCAACACTCTCTCAAATGAACAAATTTTCGAAGTGAAGTATGGGTGGGGTTTTGGGGCCTGATTGAGGATTAAAAATGAGATGCTAAGGTTCCCAATGGTGGCTTTATGGCTCTAGGGACTGTGGAGGATGAAATAATGATAGTCTCCCTCGGAAATAATGCAGCCACCACCCCTTCAAACTTAATCCATCCACCTAACTCCCTTATCCAATGAACCCTCAATACTTCTAATCTAAAATAAGTTTAATACACTCAAAATTTTATCCAAGAGTGTCCAAATACATCCCAAGACATCCTTAATGATCTGAGACATGAATGTACATCGATTCCATGAATCAAACTCGAGTTAATGGCTCAAAAATACAAGAAACGCGTAGCAGCGTTTCAAAACGCTGCTACTGAGGTGGTGGCGCGCCACCGCGCGGCCACCGCGCCACCACCAGGCTGCGGCCAAATTTTTTTTTTTTAATATGATTTTTAATCTTTAAAAAATCATACATGGATTATCCATGATTGTTGGATAATCCGATAACTCTCTTCGAGTTGCTATCGTCCGAAAATATTTAATTCCGCTCTCCCGGAATTATTTCGATTACGATAGTTAAATCCAATTAACTAATTGATTAATTAATTTTCGGATTTAGTACTCGATGTTGATTTCTCGGGTATTACAGTCTACCCTCCTTAGAAATCAACTTCGTCCTCGAAGTTGGGTCGCACTTCAAAAAAAATAATTGGCACGAAGAAATTATTGAGGCTTGCAAATTTAAAATTCTTACCTCGCATGCGACGACTCTTGTGCGGGATGTCACATCCTCTCCCCCTTAGGACTGCAGTTATGCCCCCATAACTGCTCCTGCGTCGCTTCGGAAAAGGTTGGGATATTTCTGCTTCATATCCGCTTCCAATTCCCATGTTGCTTCCTCAGTGCCATGATTTGACCATAGGATCTTCACCATCCTCACAGTCTTGTTCCTGGTGACCCTTTCCTTGACATCAAGTATCTCGATCGGATACTCCTCGTACGTCAGGTCGTCATCTAGCTCAATCACGTCGGGTTGCAACACGTGAGTTGGGTCGTGCACATATTTCTTCAGTTGAGAAACGTGAAATACGTTGTGCACTCGCGACAACTCTTGTGGAAGTGCCAAACGATAAGCTAAGGTACCTACGCGATCCAGAATCTCGTACGGACCGATATAGCGAGGGCTCAGCTTTCCTCGTTTACCGAATCGCATCACCCCCTTCATGGGCGATACTTTCAGCATGACCTTGTCTCCCACCTCAAATTCCAACTCTTGCCGCCTAGTGTCGGCGTAGCTCTTCTGCCTATCTTGTGCGGCTTTCATTTTCTGTTGAACCACCTTGATCTTGCTGTTCATATCCTCAATGAGTTGCGGTCCAACAACTATCGAATTATCATCTTTCGTCCAGCACAACGGACTGCGACACTTTCGTCCATAAAGCGCTTCGAATGGTGCCATACCAATGCTAGCGTGATGACTGTTGTTGTACGAGAATTCAATCAACGGCAAGTGGTCTTCCCAACTTCCCTTGAATTCGAGTACACACGCTCTTAGCATGTCCTCAAGCGTCTGAATCGTGCGCTCAGTCTGACCGTCCGTCATTGGATGAAATGCTGTGCTCATCTTGATTTGAGTACCTAAGGCTTCTTGTAGTTTAGTCCAGAAGTTGGAGACGAACCTACTATCTCGGTCTGAGATAATATCGTGCGGTACTCCGTGCCTTCGGACCACGTTCTCGATGTATGCCTTAGCTAGTTGATCCATCGACCAATTTTCCTTCATTGGTATGAAAATGGCGGTCTTCGTTAACCGATCAACTATTACCCAAATCTTATTCATTCCTCGGGGAGATCTTGGCAACCCCGAAACAAAATCCATGGAGATGCTGTCCCATTTCCAGCTTGGGATCTCCAATGGCTTTACCAATCCTAACGGCTTTTGCCTTACTGCCTTCACCTTCTGGCAGGTTATACACTTGGCCACAAAGTCAGCAACATCCCTCTTCATCCGTGGCCACCAGTAGATTTTCTTCAAATCCTTGTACAACTTATCCCCACCAGGGTGGACTAAATAAGGTGTACTGTGGCCTTCTTCCATGAGTCTTCTCTTCAGTTCCTCGCACTTATGAGGAACGCACCATCTTCCTTTAAAGCGGATACTTCCGTCCTCATGGATCGTGAATCCTACCGCCTTCCCTTCACCTATTTTTCCTTTGATCCTCTGGAGATTCTCGTCGTCCGGCTGGGCTTCTCGAATCTCGTCAAATACGGTAGATTCAAATGTCATGGCGTTCACTGTCTCCACCACGGTCCCATAATGGACTAGTTCAGTATCTAACTTAGCTAGGTCCATATACAGTCCCGAAGGTAGAATGAGTGTGTTCGCCGTGTGCCTCGTCTTGCGACTCAACGCATCTGCTACGACGTTCGCCTTGCCTTCATGGTAGGCTATATCCAGATCGTAATCCTTAATCAGCTCGAGCCATCTCCTCTGCCTCATATTTAACTCTTTCTGAGTAAATATATACTTGAGGCTTTTGTGATCTGTAAACATCCGACAAGTTCGTCCATATAGGTAATGTCGCCAGATCTTAAGAGCGAACACTACCGCTGCTAGTCCCAGATCATGTGTCGGGTAGTTTACTTCGTGTGTCTTGAGTTGCCTTGATGCATAAGCAATCACCCTTTGGTTTTGCATTAGTACGCAACCAAGTCCTTCCTTTGAGGCGTCGCTATACACCTCGTAATCTTCAGACTCTGATGGCAATGCTAAAACCGGCGCTGATGTGAGTCTTCCCTTAAGCTCACGGAATGACTGTTCACACTCAGCTGACCAATCAAACTTCAACCCTTTCTTCAGCAATTGGGTCATCGGTCTCGCAATTTTAGAAAAGTCTTTCACGAATCTTCGGTAGTATCCGGCTAGACCTAGGAAACTTCTTACCTCAGTCTGGTTTGTTGGTGCCGCCAATCAGACACTGCCGATATCTTCGCCGGGTCGACTGATACTCCTTTAGCCGATACTATATGACCTAGAAAAGCGACTTCATTCTTCCAAAACTCGCACTTAGACAGTTTCGCATAGAGTTGATTTTTCCTCAAAAGTCCGAGTACTTGGTGCAAATGACTACGATGCTCTTCTTCATTCCTCGAGTAAACTAGGATGTCGTCGATGAATACGACAACACATGAGTCTAGTAACTCTCGGAAAACGCTATTCATGAGGTTCATGAATACTGCGGGAGCATTAGTCAGACCGAAAGACATTACGGTGAATTCGTAGTGTCCATATCTTGTTCGGAATGCTGTCTTGGGTATATCGTTCTCGGCGATACGCAATTGGTGGTATCCCGACCTTAGATCAACTTTTGAAAATACTGACGCTCCTTTCAGTTGATCGAAGAGATCTTCGATCCTAGGTAGCGGGTACTTGTTCTTAATCGTCACTTGATTAAGACCTCTGTAGTCGATGCACAATCGGAGTCCGCCGTCCTTCTTTTTCACGAACAGGACTGGAGCTCCCCATGGTGATGTGCTCGGCCGAATATATCCCTTTGATAACAACTCCTCGAGTTGTTCTTTCAGTTCCTTCATCTCAGCAGGCGCCATGCGATATGGTGCCTTTGACACCGGTTCAATTCCGGGTACGAGATCGATCGTGAACTCAACTTCCCGCTCAGGAGGCATTCCTGGAATATCTTCCGGGAAGACGTCTGGGTATTCGTTCACGACGGGGATACTGTCGATCTTGCTCTCCTCGCCTTCCAGATTATGCACGTAGCACGCGTACAGTTGGTATCCCTTCTGCATGAGATTGCAGAACTTTACTGCATTTACTACCTTGGCACTCTTTTTCTGAGGCTGCATATAGTAAATGATCTTCTTTCCGCGACTCTTCGCCAACGAGATCTTCTGCTTCTGGCACTCGATGATAGCCTTGTATCGCGTCAACCAGTCCATTCCCAAAATAATGTCGAAATCCTTAAGGTCAAATTCTATGAGATTCGCAAAGAATTCAGTGTTCTTGATTACTATCGGGATCCCGTCGTATCGTTTGGAACACAATACTACCTTACCCGATGGTAATTGGATTCCTAAGTTAATGTTATTCGGCGCTGGTAGATCTAACGCAGATATAATTCTCGTGGAAATCAAAGAGCAACTCGCTCCTGAGTCAAATAAGACATTGACAGGTACGCTTAAAGCAGTAAACGTACCTTCGATCACATCGCCTTGAGCAGCTAAGTCAGCTTAATTTATCACGTTCAGGCGTCCTACTGGCCTTCCTTGATTCCCGTGCTGGTTTGGATTCTGAGGTGGCCTCTGTGCCTGCAGGAGTCTCTGTCCTTGGTTGTCCCGTTGGTTTGGCCCAGCTGGCCTGTTTCCCTGAGGACAGTTTATCAGGTCCAACCTCTTGTCAATGCGGTCCTCCCTCGTTCGGCACTCCTTTTTCATGTGGCCTTCTCGGCCACACCGGTAACAATGCCCCGGTCTTGGGCATTCACGCACCAAGTGCGGAATGTTGCATTCCCGGCATCTGGGTATGAAGGCGCCCTGGTTATCCGGCCTCCGATCTCCTTGGCCTCCTCGGTTGAACTCTCTGTTATCTGGCTTCCTATGACCATCATTTCTTCCTTGGTCATTTCCCCTTCTGAAGTGATTTCCAGTGTTATTGTTCCGACTCTTCTTATCAAAGTTGTTTAGGCCCTTGCTCGTCTCTCCATGGTCCTTGCGCTTCAGCTGTTGCACTCGTGCAATTGCCACTGCACGATCGTAGACAGCCTGCAGAGTTGTGTGCTGTCCGCCAACCAAGATTTCTCTGATGCTGAGGTTCAGCCCCATCTCAAATTTCTGGGCTTTATCAGCATCGGTTGGTACCAGCCTTGGAGCGAATCGGACGAGCTCTTTAAACTTCGCATAGTATTCTTGAACTGTCTGGGTGCCTTGACGGAGATTAATGAATTCCTCATACTTAGCAGTTTTTGTACTGAGGGGATAGAACCTTTCCCTCATCATCTCCTTAAACTCTTCCCAGAAATAGGCGTGTTCACCATCGGCAAGTCCTTCTTGGTGGTTTTGCCACCATTCGTCAGCTTCTCCACTCAAATAGTATACAGCCACTCCAACTTTCTCATTTGCGGGACACCTGACGGCAGTAAGCAGCTTGTCAAAAGTCCTTAGCCAGTCTTCCAGCTTTGCGGGATCCTCCTGTCCCTCATAATGAGGCGGCTGGTAAGGGTTTACCATCGCCAAATAATTTATTCGAGCTGCTGGGGGTGGTACTGCTGCCTGTGCTCGATTAACTTCTGCGTTTCCTAAGGCAATGAGGACTTGCTCAACTGTCCTCAGTCGTTCATCCATTGCGTTAGGAGCAGGATTATGTTGACCTTCTGGATTCGGCGGGTTTGCACCGACTGGAGCATTAACGTTCCCTGGAATCTCAGCTCTAGGTCTCCCTCTGGGCGGCATTCTGATGACCAAGCATGCAGAGGTTAGATTCGCGGTTAGATGAAAGTTAATAGTCGAGTTAGACTATGGTCAGAATCCTATCTCCAAAACTCTAGGTGCGAAAAGAAAACAGAAATGGCAAGAAGGAAGAACACTATATATGAAATTCCATAGATAAAATGCTTTAACAGCGAGGGTTACATCATGATATACTACTAAGTTATCACTACGTAAAATGTGATAACGTTACGGAAACAAGATGTGAATATACGAATACGCAATGTACGGAATCAGAAAACTAGCAAAAGCAAGTAACGAAGTCCAACTCGGAAACCACATACAACTCCTAAAGCAAGTAATCCGGGGAGTAGCCGAGCATCCTAGGATCGGCCTCTACCTCCTCGTCAGTATCAAGAGGCAGTGGAGGGTTCTCCACAACCTCCTCGGGGTCCTCTTCTTCAACGTTGATGAACTCATCCGGGTCAAACTCCTCCTCCTCTTCCATCTCTGGCTCAGGGTTAAGCTGGTTTTGCAGCCCAACAATGACCTCCTCCAATGCAAATATGCGTCCCTGCAGCATGTGCACGTGGTGTCGGCAATCCTCAAACTCAGCTGCAAGAGCATCGTGGCGAGCAGCCATCTGGGTACTCCTAATAGTCATTGCCTCCATCCTCTCTTCTATTGCCACAATCCTATTCCTATCGTTTGCGGCATCCCTAGTAATATGGCGAAGTTCGTGCGTGATATCGGACATGGAGCACAACAAGCGCATGATGGAATCCTGTAATCTTGGGTCGGCCATCTAACATGCAAATTTTTACATTAAGGGATATGCCACACATAAAAATAATTTTGTTAATGCACATGCTTCCCCCCAAAAATAGTACTAATTTTCAAGACTTGTCGAATTTTTGCGGTATACTTTTCCATGGGTTTTAAAAATAAAATTCCCTTTTTCCATGGAAATAATACTCAAAATGCTTAAAAATAATATTGAATAATTTGGGCCTCTATAGTGGGCCGAAAAATAATAGCTTTAAAATTTTCGGGCTCTGATACCACTTTGTAACACCCCGGATTTGATCACCCAGGCCAGGGCATTACCGCCACACCTTTCTAAACAAGACACGAACCAAGTCGAGCTTATTCAGAAAGATGCTAAGGCTAAGTTGTACCAAATTTTCAAAATAATTTAAAATCCATTCAATATGCCCGAAGTAAAATTAATTCAGAGTATCACATGCAAGAAAATAAATAGTAACAGTGCGGAAGCAAATAGGGCCAAACAGACGGCCAAAACCAAAGTTCAACGTCCAAGTCCAAAACGAGAAATTTAAAATAAATTTAATGCGACAAGTCCTTTCTTCATAAAATCCCATCCCGGCATGCCATGACTTACTCTGCGAAAAATAGAAAGCAACAATTTATCAGTACAAACGGTACTGCGTAAGTTAATGTATAGCATGACAAACTTTAAAGTTTTTAGGAGAGTAATGAAAGATGAAATTTTAAATAAAAAAATAAACGAGAAAAATACTTTACGGCAATTTTCCATTTTTACCAAATCACACCAATACCAATGTCATTTTGATCGAGGACATCCAAAAATTACCCGCTTGGGCGCTTATGTCCACAAGCGGCCGGTATCAACGATCCTGGGCCTTAGCCGTTTGGGATCAATTACCCGCTTGGGCGCTTATGTCCACAAGCCGACGGTATCCACAATGTGAGAGTAGCGGACCCTATACAGACACTCCGGAGCCCTAGGTAACCCTTATAGATACACCTAGGAGTATAGACTCATACAATCACGCAACAATATTTCCTTGGCGCTGTTTTGGCCACCAAAAAGAGGGGGCAGCCCAACGAGCCCACGCCAAGTGCACTTACCCTCCAAAATTGGGCATCTAACTCGATCAAAACTCACAAAGTTTCAAAATCCACATTTTAATCATTACAACCCATGTCTACATTTCCAGAATTCATAAGATTCACAAAAGAGTAGCAATCGACTCATTAATCATCAAAACGTACGAAACCAAATTTACCGGTAATGAACACACCGTGGCAGTTTTCAAATTCGTACTAGGAAATGTAGTAAAACTTTGTAGAAAATTCTGAAAATTTTTCAGGTGCTAGGAGACATCAAAATAAACGTTTTTTCTCAGAAATAGGCCTTAGCAAATTCGGACTCTAAGTTGCCCAAAAAAATCATTTCAGAAACTCATTTTCAAAGGGTGCAGAGATCACTGTTCATTCGACCACAGATTATTTAAAAATCCATAACAATTCGAAGTGTATTCCAAAAATTCTGAAATTTCACAGGGATAAACTAGACACATAGATAAACAATTTTCATGAAGAAACTAACCATCAAAAACGATTGTAGCTAGGAGTAATACGGACTACGAAACTATACATGCTATGAAACGAAATCTGTCATCATGTACTTCAGAAAATACCAGATGTTTTTTCGACGCCCAAATCAAGTCCAAAAATTATGAAAATTTACAGAGATCATCTTTAGAGTGTTAGGAACATTTTTCATTTAGGAAAGTTTTGCTAAAAACGAACGGATCTTGATGAAAAATGCTGAACAAGTAAAACTGTTCGGATAGAAACCCTAAATGGCAGTTTTGGCATAGGATAGAAGTCGAACTATAACTCAATGAATACTCAACCAAAAGCTCTAAAATTCAAAATGCACAACACCAACTTACTTCTTAACAGAGTAGTGTCGAAAACCTCCTTGGTTGTGCTTCCAAAATCGTTCGAAACAGCCCCTCTCTTCCAAGATCTACCGAATGAATCCTATTTTAAAAGATATGGAAGAAAATTACTACTAAGAAGGGTGGATTCGAGTTTTAGGACAATGAATCAAGTTTAGGAACCTTACCAACCGATGGATGCTGAATTGGGATGGCTGGGACTCGAGCAAACCTCTAGGAATTGGAGTAGCAGCCCACACAACTCTCAACACTCTCTCAAATGAACAAATTTTTCGAAGTGAAGTATGGGTGGGGTTTTGGGGCCTGATTGAGGATTAAAAATGAGATGCTAAGGTTCCCAATGGTGGCTTTATGGCTCTAGGGACTGTGGAGGACGAAATAATGATAGTCTCCCTCGGAAATAATGCAGCCACCACCCCTTCAAACTTAATCCATCCACCTAACTCCCTTATCCAATGAACCCTCAATACTTCTAATCTAAAATAAGTTTAATACACTCAAAATTTTATCCAAGAGTGTCCAAATACATCCCAAGACATCCTTAATGATCTGAGACATGATTGTACATCGATTCCATGAATCAAACTCGAGTTAATGGCTCCAAAATACAAGAAACGCGTAGCAGCGTTTCAAAACGCTGCTACTGAGGTGGTGGCGCGCTGGTGGCGCGCCACCGCGCGGCCACCGCGCCACCACCAGGCTGCGGCCAAATTTTCTTTTTTTTTTTTAATATGATTTTTAATCTTTAAAAAATCATACATGGATTATCCATGGTTGTTGGATAATCCGATAACTCTCTTCGAGTTGCTATCGTCCGAAAATATTTAATTCCGCTCTCCCGGAATTATTTCGATTGCGATAGTTAAATCCAATTAACTAATTGATTAATTAATTTTCGGATTTAGTACTCGATGTTGATTTCGCGGGTATTACAATTACATGCAGCCTGCTGCGAAGCCCTTCCGTTGGTAGGCCGGTTGGGCTGCAATGCCAGATTATAGGGTTTTCGTTGTTGATGCATGGGATGCTCTTGCGAATGATATTGGCGAACGGCTAGCTCCTCTCCGGGATACTTCCTTGCAGTTTAAGCAATCTCATGTTGGGAACATCAAGTGGCAGAAGACTAAGATTATGAAACGGCTTCCAGGAGTACCACAGGCGCTAGAAAATATAGACTCCGTCCGCCTAATTTTATAGGAGGCTGAACTGAAGAATGAACTTGAGTGATTATTGTATCAAGAGGAATTGAATTAGTATCAGCGAGCGAGGGATAGATTATTGAATTTAGTGAACAAAGATGTAAATAGCACTGTGTATTGACTGAACAATGAATAAATGTCCAGATTACAGTGCAACCAAATATATATAGGTTAGAGATAGGTAAGAAGCGTAAGCATGCTTATAGAAGTAAAAAATAATATAAGGGAAATGACTACTCTACCCTAACTAGAACAAACAGCAAGGTACAAGCTAGCCAATTCCATCTTGATGCAGCAAATCAGTCTTGCCTTTAGTGTCTTGAGTAATCTTAACATCCCCCCGCAAGTTGAAACACGCTAGAGATTCAACTTAGAGAGGAAGCCTTGAAAGATCTTTGGTGGAAGCCCCTTGGTGAAAGCATCGGCAATCTGGTGAGTAGTTGGAACATAAATGGGATTGATGAGATTCTTCTGAAAATAATCACGCACGTATAGGCACCCAACATCAATATGCTTGGTTCTTTCATGATGCAAGGGATTCTTGACAAGCTGTATGGCTAACGCATTGTCACAGTAAATGGGATAGGGGCATGTAAGAGGCATCTTGAACTTCTTGAAAAGTGAACCAACCCACAGAAGTTCTGATGCTATGGCACCAAGACTTCTAAATTCTGCTTCAGTTGAGCTCTTAGAAATACAATCCTGTTTCTTGGTTTTCCAGGCAATGAGATGGCCACCCAAAAAGACACAATAACCGGTGAGAGACCGACGAGTAACAGTTTCCCCAGTCAGAGTCACAATAGCCCTTTAGATCAAAAGACAGTCCAAAGGGCTATAACAAGCCAAGTCTGGGAGTATTTTGAAGATATGGAAGAACCTGAACAACTCCCAACCAGTGAGCCTTGGTTGGAGAGTGCATGCCTTGGTTGAACACTGTAACAAATATCCGGACGAGAGAACCCAAGGTACAAGAGCTTTCCAACCATCTTCCGGAACAGATGAGGATCTTCAAAGAGCGGTCCTTCAATCCAAGAGTCTTATGGGCAGGACATGGGGAGTGAATCTTGGGATTGGAAGGGATGTCCACCTCTAACAATAAGTCTGATGTATACTTGGACTGAGTAATGGAATAGCTTGCAGCAGATGCTGAAATCTGGAGGCCAAGAAAATAAGATGCCTTTCCTAGATCCTTAATGGTAAATTCTGATGAAGAATGTGCTTAATGGTGGAAATCTCATTCTGATCTGGTCCAGCAATGAGAATATCATCAACATATTTTACCAGAAGAACAAGGCCAATCTGAGTGAACTTCATGAAAACACAGGGATCACTGTAAGCTGTAAGGTATCCACATTTCTTAAGAAACATAGACAAAGCACCATACCACTGCCTTGGTGCTTGTTTAAGACCATAGAGAGATTTCTTCAATTAACATACCTTTCCTGGAGTAGCGTGAAGAACTGAGGACATTGTATGTAGATGGTTTCTTCAAGACACCCATAAAGAAAAGCATTATTTATGTCCAGTTAGGATAGAGGCCACTGGAAAGACAACAAACAAGATTCTAACACTGCATGTCTTGGCAACGGGTGCAAAGGAATCTTGGTAATCTTTCCCATATTTCTGGTGAAACCCCTTTGCAACTAACCTGGCTTTATACTTGTTTACACTATGAAATTTTTGACAATTTCCCACACGAGTATTTTTAAAAGAATAGTAATCCTGGTTTTGATTTTTATTTAATGAAACCACTTTATGAAGATGGAGTTGAGATTAGGGATATATTTATGGGTTGTCACGTTTTTATTACTCGTGTTAAGAAACTGTGGCCTAAAAGCGCACGGTGTCAAAAATTACAGTAATTTATAGTAAGACCGGATCGTTCACTGGAGGATGTGCGATAGAAGCAGGTCCCACTCCGTTTAATAAGATTTTCCACTCGTATTACTCAAACAGTTTAGAGGTTTGAACGATCAACTACATGTCATAATTTAAACTAAGCTATGAAAGCAATTAAAGTTATTCTAGAAAGCAAATTAAAATTATTCTAGAAAGCAAATAAATTTATTCTAAGAAAGCAATTAAAATTTTTCTAAGAAAGCCATAAAATTTATTCTACGAAAGCGGTAAAAATTATACTAAGCCATCTATCATTAATCTAGAAAGAAAATTTAAATTGTGACAGAAGGGACATGAAGGAAAGAATAAATATTGGACAAGATTCAGATGAAACACAATTAAACTTCCATTTTTATTACACAGATCTTTGTTTGGGATAAACCTGTCAAATAGCTAAATCTCATGCTTCCTATGCCATGTTCCCTTTAACAGATAGGTACTTAGAGTAAGGATTTACATGCTCTTAAGACAACAAATTCTAAGATACCACAGATGCATAACTGCCCCGGCCAGGGTATGCTATTTATCTTTAGTGGACAAACAACACCCGATAAATCATTAATTGAAATTTTAAGTACTCCTATCATTCCCCCGGTCACACACTAAGATTCTAATCAAGCCCCGAACTATTCCATAACTCTCAAACCTAGTAGCAGATAGAACTACTCTCAATACATCCGAGTGACCTCTACATAAAGCATTTAAAAGAAAGCAGTAAAGGAAATAATAAAGAAAGCATTTAAAATCCTATCACTCGGAAGTTTCAAAAGTATAGCACACTGGTAGTATAAGAGAGCCCCCAGTCATAATGACCAGAAGTGGATCAAGAATTCTCGAACATCAGTGAACCGCTCGCATTGTTCAACTCCTCCCGGGTAGTTATGAGATATAAACTAATGAAACAAACTAATAAATTAGTGTGTTCCGGATGCACTCACTCAAGACTCAAAAATAGGCTTTGGCAGAAGAGGATAGCAGTTGAAAGAATACTCAACCCTATCTTAGAAAATAACCAAGGCCCACGTGTTGTTCCTCTAGTATTATCCATCACCCCTTATCTGAATCCAAGTGGACTCTGATTCAGTGCAATGTTTAATATAAGATTTCCAACACACAACAATTTTGAGAAACAATTGATTTTTGAAAATCATTCCCTAAACAGGTACTAGACTCTCAATTAAAACACAGATCCTTTCAGTCTAAACTAGACCTAATTGTTGACTCTGCTTCTAATTTGTCAAAATCAACCATTGGTAAGATATGAGTTAGTCATAACTGTGGAATTTATCCCTTACTTTGATCCGGATTTTATAAATGAATTTTTGTTGGAAATTTATTATGAGATATCTGATTAAAATCAAGACTTCTATATCCAATGGAAGGATCCCAAAACAATTTTGACCACAATATTTACATAATATTATCATGCATAAGTTTATATGGAAAGATAAAATTAAAGTAACCCAAAATATGAGGCGGGTTTAGACAGAATTTGTTACACAAAAATGAAATAGCCTTGGGGTGAGAGAAGTTCAAAAGAACATTTTATTTGGCTACAAAGATGGCAAAATGATTGGGTGGACTGCAAACATCTGCTGTCCAATTTCCCTTGCAATTGAGTGGAATGATTTTAGACAGTGTTGTACCCTATAATGGCAGTGTCGCTACCAGTTGGGCCTCTACTGTCTGTGAAATCGGATAAAAATCTACATGTTTCCTCTCTGCAATGATCATCAGAAAATATTGACAGATATCAACTGACTTTCATTACAGATTGGAATTCAAGTTTGAAATTAAAATAAGGAAAATAAAACTGTATCCAGACAGGAGCTGGCTGAGTAGCTATTTAGCTTCCGTGATGGACCATTCACTAAAGCTTTCACCAGCCACTATCTAGACCATGCAAAATAATGAGTGATAATTAATATACAAACCACGAGCTATTTAATTTCCCGATGAAGGGACCATTCGCCAACATTAGTTTGTGGTACTTCTTACCACTCGTTTCACACGAACGAAAAGACCAAAATAAACAAAATAAAATAAAATGGAAAAGGAGAAAATCATCTTGTATGAGAGACATTAGTTTCTCATGCAACGGTACGGAATTTAATCTATAGCTAATGCTTTAAATAATCTTTCATACCATAATTAATTACAGTCCAGGTTATATGCTTAGAGCATTAGAATTTTAATTTATAGAAAAGTCTTTTAATGAAAAATTGAATAAAATTCCTTGCATTAAATTAATCATTGATCTTAATTATTGTTAATTATGAATCCTATTTAATGGCATAAGGGTTCAATTAATTAAGTGAGAAAAATGGAGAATAATAAAAAATTGGCAAGAGGGTGCCATCACGTCGCAAGACAGTGTTGCGTCGTGAATCTAGGTTCACGACGTGAGGCTTGCGACGTGGTAGACGGGTGATAGAGGAATTTGAATTTTTGGAAATTTGGGGTGTCACGTCGCAAGACAAAAATTTACGTTGCAAGCCTAGGCTAGCGACGTGGATCTTGCGACGTGGGTTTAGAACATAAAGAATTTTTGTTAATAGGGGACCCCGTCGCAAGGCCATAAATTACGTCGCAAGCCTAGGCTTAGCAACGTGAGTCTTGCGATGGGTAAGTTAGAATTTGGATCTTACGTCGCAATGGGTAAAAACTACGACGTGATCCTAGAATCACGACGTGCGGGTTGCGACATAAGGTTTTGAAATGGGGGTTCACGTCCCAAGACAGAAAGTTACATCGTGAACCTAGGTTCACGACGTGGGTCTTGCGACGGGAATGTTTGTATAAAAACCAAGGTTTTTGGTCTCACGTTGTAAGGCTATAAATTACGTCGTGATCCATGGGATCACGACGTGAGAATTTTTGTAGAATTTTTGAAGTAATTTTGGCATACTCCCGTCGTGAGAGAGGGAAAAATTACGTCTTGATCCGTGGGATCACGACGTGAGTCTCACGACGTGAGCATGGTTTTTGATGAGATTCAAGATTCATTGTTTGGTATTAACCAATTATGTTGTGACATCATGCGTGTCCCGACATAGTGGTATGCCAACAATTTCCCAAGTAACTCAAATTTTAAATATGCACAAACATTAAAATGCCTTCTACTTTTTTTTTTTGGGTGAAACAGCCTAAGAAGGCAAGGGAAAGAAAAGGAAAAATTACAATCAACTAAGCCAAACGAGTAAATAAAACTCCATCCGAGTCCTTGGAACAAAATTCCATAATGTCATCCGGTGGGAAGGCCCGCGTAGTATAGAATTCCTCCGAATGAGCTGCTTTTCGAGCAAGAGCATCTGCAACCTAGTTACCTTCACGGAAAACATGCCGGATAGAGCATCCAGCCATACGCCCTATATGAGCTCGGACATCCTTTATGACAGGCCAGAGAGTATGATGCGGCATTTCCACGCCCAGAATAAGCCGTAAAATGTCAAGAGAATCCACATAACCAACCACAATATAGACTCCGAGTTGAGAAGCTAGTAGAAGACCAAAACAAAATGCAAGTAGTTCCACTTCTAGGACACTCCCAGCCCCCAATCAGCCACCACAAGCCCGAATCCAAGTACCAGTACTCTCACGAATAACAGCTCCAAAACCGGACTGATTAGCCTCAGCAAGAATGCACCCATCTGTATGTAGTACAACGCCATTCACTCCATCTTCTATCCATCGGACCAGACGCGGCAGTTGAGTGCATTGATGCCTGACAGCGCCTTGCTACATTTGGCCTCAGAAACGAGCAGCTTTAGCGAGCACTTTATCCCTCGTCAAGCCGCTAACCCGGAAGATTCTATGGTTCCTTTCACACCATACCGTCCACAACAGTGCCAAGAAAAGAGCTCCCCAGGTATTCCACGCCCATTGAAGCCAATGTCTACAATCAAGAATATCAAGATCTTCAAGCATACTTTGAAGAAAAAACCCTCCCTTCTTCCAGATGTGATCCGCCCATTCACACAGAAATAATGCATGTCGCCAATCCTCAACTTTGTCACCACATATCGAACAAAGCGGAGAAGCCACAAGGCCACGCTGGTATCTCATGGCATTACATGGTAGAGCGCCATGCCCAATCGTCCAAAGCAAGACCACCACCTTCTCCGGAATTCGGATTTTCCACATCCAACCTCATCCATGTTCCTAGTCATTTTCTGAAACAACCATTTATAGCCCGAACTAACAGTATAAATGCCATTAGTGTCGCCCCTCCAGTGCATGATATCTGGAGTATCATGATTCAAAAAAGGTGCCGGAGCTGTCTGAATTGTATTCTTAATATCAATAGGAAGCCAAGAATAAAATCCATCCAAGTGCCATTTACCTTCAATGATGACATCTTTGATCTTCAATTCAATATCATGATAATCGACAAATGGGTCTTGATTCGCCAAACAATGTCCTTCCAACCAAGGAGTATACCAAAGCGAGCTTTGACCATTGCCCACTCTAATACCATAAGCCTTCTGGAAGGACGCTGTAATACCCGAGAATTTTGCAACATAAAACAAATAATTAAATAAATAAACAATAAATAAAATAAATAAATAATAAATAAAATCAGCAAATAAATAAATAAGGATAAGGAAATGAGATGAAATTTAACTTAAAAAGGAATTAAAGGAATTTAATTAAATAAAAAGAACTAAATAAAGACAAATAAATTGAACACCGAAACCCGACACCTATGGACTCGAAAATTCGAGTCCAAACATAAATTTAGATCCGAGGGAAATGACGATACGAGGTTCCTATTCCGTAAACCCGAAGATACCCCGGAAATCGGAATCCGGGAGCATAGGGGGATAGAAGTCCGAAAGAGAGGAGGAAAGGCACGACGGATCGCACGACCCGCCCGGACCGAAGTCCAGGCGAGTGCCGCGCGGTGGCCGCGCGGTCAATAGGGGAAAGGCGCGCCACGGCCGCGCCAACGGGCAGATTCGCCGGTTGCGAGATTCACTCGCCCGAATCCGGATTTTCCGACTTCGGTTGAATACCTTTCGGCTCAAGACTCCCCGAGGCCGAGCTTGGACGTCCCTAGGTCATGTTTACCTATAAATAAGACCTCTTTGTAACACCCCGGATTTGATAACCCAGGCCAGGATGTCACCGCCACACCTCCCAAGCAAGACACGGTTTCTCCGAGCTTGCTAAAGAGATGCAAGGCTATGGTTTTTCAGAATTTAAAATATTCAAACAGCCCATTATAATATAATTTAAAAATCATAATATCAAAGTTGCAGCGGAAAGTAATATTTACATATGTATAATGCAGCGGAATTTAAGTATAGGGCCGACATGGCCAAAACACGGGTTAAACAGGCCCGTTCATGCAAGTTGTAATTAAATGCAGGAATTTAAAAATAGAGTTTTTCCCGAATGTTCCCATGTATGCATATGATGATGCATAATCCTCATACTCTGAAAGAAAAAGGAAAGAAAATATGGTTTTGTCAGCAAAACGTGTTGAGTAAGTTAACACCTACTATGATCAAGGGGTTTCAAAACCTTTAATTAAATTCAAGGAAAACATGTGCATACAAGACATGATTTAAATTTTATTCATCTAATAATAATTTAATTACATATTTGAAAAGACAAGGATTTCCACAAGATCATAATTTAACACACGTATAAAGAGGTTTAATTAAATAATTAAATTTTTACTCCGAGGCATGCATACAAACAACTCATCTATCACTTTAAAATTAGTAATTTAATTGTGTACTTGAACATGCATTTAATCCATAATAACAATGAAAATTTAAGGACATAATTTTAAATGCATAATTTAAAGACGGGCATAAATAAATAAATACTTAAAAACATTAAATCTTTTATTTCCCCGTTACGTAACCATTTCTCAATATTTTGTATAGCCGGTGATCCGGCGGCCGCAGCCGTGTCGTATTTCAAGTATTTCATTGGCCGTTTTGGCACATTTTCTCATAACATTCACCCTCGGCCGTTTTGGCACGAAGCGAAAAGCTAGGGGGCGTTCTATTGAGCATTTCCCCCTATGTCGGTCACTCTCGGCCGTTTTGGCACGAAGCGAAAAGCTAGAGGGGCACTCCATCGAGCACTCACCCCCTACATAGGTCACACTCGTCCGTCTAGGCACGATGCGAAAAGCTAGAGGGGCACTCTACGAGCACTCACCCCCTACATAGCCAAGTATCTCATATGTTTTAATTTAGTGTAACGGGATTTTTCAAAAGTATAGATATATCGTATTTCAAGGTCTCGACCGTTTGTTTCGATATTTCACAATCTCTTCGATTTAAAATCATTTGACGTCACCGTTTACGCCTTTTTAATTCAAAAATTCATTTCAAGTCCAAAAATTCTGATATTTTCACAGTATATCAAAAACACCCTAACGAACAACTTTCGTGTTTTAACTTTTTCCAAATAAGTTGAGGAAACATGTCAAAAATCGAGTTCATTGCAAAAATAGTTCACTGTCCGGTTACAGTTTTGACATAGTTTAGAAAATTGACTTTTTAACATATCAAATGGACTCCAAAAATTCTGAAATTTTATATGCACATACTAGACATGATTATCTACAACTTTCATTCAGATTATAAAGATCAAATCGGACTAGAAAATATAGAAACATGCTCATCAAGTTTGGATATGTTCACAGTCAGATTTCGAAAAGTCTTATCAAGGCAGTTTATGTTTGATGCGATTTGAAATAGCAATCATCGGCGAAAATATCTGAAATGTTTACACAACATAGATTAATATGTTAGGATTAAAAGTCTAGTTTTGAGTTTTTCGGTTTGAACTCTCGAAATAGGGGTTTTGGTTCGATTTCAAATCTGTCACAGTTTCAAGTTCGAATCTCAAGGCAGGTTAGTTCTCGGCTGTTTTTGGATATCAAAACGCAATAAAAAATTATGAAAATTTTACATGAACTAGATCTATGTCTTAGGAACGTTTTTCATGTTTTAAGTTTATCCGTTTGAGCAGTTTTAAGGGTTCGAAAAATTCGCACCAAATCACTGCGCCGGGGGTTTTTCGTGTTGACAGATTTTAGAGTTACTAAATCTCTATGTTTGGTTGCATTTTCCGTCACCCAAAACCAAGTAAGCATTAACTTACAGTGGGGATGATGTCTAGGACGCCACGGGGTCGTCCGAAATCCACGGAATGTCACGAACGAATCTCCTCAAGTCGATTTCCTCTTCCAACGTCCACGAATCGAATCCGAAAGCAAAAGTCTAGGGTTAGATCGGATTTTCGGGCATCGAAAACTTAAACAAAAACCTATGGACGACTTACCACAATCTGGAATACTAAGGATGTTGTCCTCCACGCCTCCTTCGTCGATTTTCGTCGCCGGGAAGTCGCCGGAAAGTCGTCGGAAAGTGAAGAACTTGTGTTTTTTTCTTTTTTTCGGTTTTTGGGAGAGTTTTGAATGGAGGAGTGGTTGCAAGAATGAGGAATGAGGCTAGGGTTCATCCAACCTCGTCCTAAATGTCTTCCCTTCGTCTGAGATCGAGTTTCCAAAGTCGGGGGGTCGAAATATGGCAAGAAATCCCCGAAATCGCGCAATTGGCAGCTGCTGTCTTGGTGGCGTGGGGTTGGCGCGGTTTTTAGCCAAAACCAGCCCGGAGGGCGCGCGGCCTGGTCTGGGCCGTGCGTCCGGACTGGGCCGTGCGATCCCGTCGGGCCTTTTCTCCTCTCTTTCGGACTTTTGTCCTCCTACGTTTTCGGGCTCGATTTTTCGGGTCATTCTCGGACCATAAATTCTTATCTTAAATTTATCTCGACTCAAATGAATTTCATGTTTGAAATCTTAAGTCCGTCGGTCTCGGGTTCGTCGGCTTCCAATCCGTCGTCTTTTGACTCCCGTGCAATAACTTGTGTAATTAAATTTCTTCCGACTTCACGGGTTCTTGGAATTAGAATTATTTTCCTTCTTGAATTAATTCCAATTATTTAGACTCAATTCATGGAATGTCTTCGGGCTTCCTTTCCCTCTTTTATTCCATTTTGAATTTTGAATCTATCGGCGATTCATTTCCGAGCAATAATTTATTGTAATAAATTATTTTCTTCTTCTCGGAGATATTTCGACATTGATCGGAATAAATTTTATTCCTTTGGGCGTTGATAAAAATCTGGGGTATTACAGTCTACCCCCCTTAAGAAACAACTTCGTCCTCGAAGTTGTGTTTCGGCTTTTCTCGCGCTAAGAGTTAGGGTCCTTTTGTTTATTTTATTATTTTGCGATAATGTGTTATTGAATTATTGTTCGATTGTTGATTGTTTATTGTTTGATTATTGTTTGACTGAACCCAGAATTGAAATTTCCGAGTTGCCTACGTACACTGTGAAGGGATCAAGCCATGACGTAGTTCAAAACAATTTTGAATTTGTTTATTCGGGATACAAAATATTCGGGTTTCAAAAATAAATGCTTATGCATTATTACGGGGTATTACATCCTCTCCCCCTTAAGATTACAGTTATGTCCCCATAACTGCCTGCACATTATTCCCACGAAGGTTCGAGTATCGTCGCCTAGCACATGTATGTCCGCTTCTTTTACCACATTTAACGTCCCATGAGTCCCCCTTGGTTATTTGTGGCTAGTTAGGTCCAGCGACCAGATCATCTCTTTTGGTTATATTCTTAATCTGGGTTCGACATTCTTTCATCCGATGTCCACGTCGACCACATCGGAAGCATGTGTCGGGTTGAGGGCATCCCCTCACCAGATGAGGTTAGATGAGGTTGGTTACAGCTTAGGCATCGGGGCACGTAGCCTTTATGGGTGAAAATTCTTCTATTATTGCCTCCATCGTCGCCTAGGGCTGGTCCATTTGGGCCTTTGCGAAGGTTATTCCTATCCGAGTCTTTATCTGCTCCGCGGTCCTTACCTCTCTTGTCTTGTACTTGGGGACCTTGGCTAGACTCACCTATCGCCTTCCGCTTCAATCCTTGAACTAGTGCAACCGCTACCGCACGATCATAAACAGCTTGCGGGTCAGAGTAGTGCACACCCGTGATCACTTCCCTAATAGCCAGGTTTAACCCCGTCTCAAATTTCTGAGCCTTATCGGAGTCAGTTGGTACTAGCCTCGTAGCAAATCGTACTAGCTCCTTGAATTTGGTGTAGTACTCTTGCACTGTCTATGCGCCTTGCCTTAGGTTAATGAATTCCTCGTACTTCATCGCTTTGGTGCTTAATGGGTAGAACCTCTCCCTCAGAGGTTCCTTAAACTCTTCCCAAGTGTAGGCTTTCTCATCTTCCACTAATTTGCTCTGGAGGTTTTGCCACCACTCATCGGCTTCACCTCCTAAGTAGTAAGTTGCTACATGTATCTTTTCCTCATTAGGGCATTTGATAGCGTTTAAGAGTTTATCGAACGTACGGATCCACTCCTCTAGTTTGGCGGGATCTTCCTCCCCATCATAGTGTGGCGGTTGATAAGGATTTACTAAATCTAGATAGTTATTTCGAGCTACTGGCGGAGGTATTGCCGCTTGTGCCCTATGCACGTCGGCGTTTCCTAATACTACGAGTACTTCTTCTACCATCCTTAAACGTTCATCCATGTTGTTGGGAAGATGAGGCCCTCGATCTCCTATGTTCGGAGGAATCTCATTGTTGTTAGGTGCGTTTGGGAAGTTAGCGGCAGTGCCGTTTGGACTTACCTTCCTCGACTTTCCCCTAGGTGCCATTTTCTGTTATTAAGCACGCGAAGATGAGTTTCTAAGTGGTCAAGATCTAGGACTAAGGCAAAGTTAGTCTTTAGCAAGCGCTCCTAAGTCAAAGTCATGTCGAATACTAATTTAAGAGTGTCTTCTTAGAGTCGATGATTCACATAAAAATAGTGAGTGCAATTATGTATGTATGCATATGCAATCCCCCCAATAAAAATTAATTTATGCATGCATTTAGTTATCCATGGGTTTTAAAAATAAATTTATTCCATGGATAGATTAAAATAAGGATAAAAGGTTTTGGCCACTATATTGGGCCGAAGGAAATAAATTATTTGGGCTTTAAGTAAAAACAAGGTTATTGGGCCAAAATAATTGGGCCAACATAGTAATTAAATATTGGGCTAAAGATTTGGGCTAGGAAAAATAAATTTTGGGCTCAAAAGGTTTGAGATTTAAAATAATAAATTTGGGCTAAAGTTAGGGCTTAGAAAAAATTTGGGCTAAAAAATGTTAGTTTAAAAATAATAATGGATTTTTAAATATAATACTAGTTTAAAATAATACTCGTAATAGTTTAAAAATAATAATACTAGTTTTAAAAATAGTCCGGGCTCTGATACCACTTTGTAACACCCCGGATTTGATAACCCAGGCCGGGATGTCACCGCCACACCTCCCTAGCAAGACACTGTTTCTTCGAGCTTGCTAAAGAGATGCAAGGCTATAGTTTTTCAGAATTTAAAATATTCAAACAGCCCATTATAATATAATTTAAAAATCATAATATCAAAGTTGCAGCGGAAAGTAATATTTACATATGTATAATGCAGCGGAATTTAAGTATAGGGACGACATGGCCAAAACACGGGTTAAACAGGCCCGTTCATGCAAGTTGTAATTAAATGCAGGAATTTAAAAATAGAGTTTTTCCCGAATGTTCCCATGTATGCATATGATGATGCATAATCCTCATACTCTGAAAGAAAAAGGAAAGAAAATATGGTTTGGTCAGCAAAACGTGCTGAGTAAGTTAACACCTACTATGATCAAGGGGTTTCAAAACCTTTAATTAAATTCAAGGAAAACATGTGCATACAAGACATGATTTAAATTTTATTCATCTAATAATAATTTAATTACATATTTGAAAAGACAAGGATTTCCACAAGGTCATAATTTAACACACGTATAAAGAGGTTTAATTAAATAATTAAATTTTTACTCCGAGGCATGCATACAAACAACTCATCTATCAAATTAAAATTAGTAATTTAATTGTGTACTTGAACATGCATTTAATCCATAATAACAATGAAAATTTAAGGACATAATTTTAAATGCATAATTTAAAGACGGGCATAAATAAATAAATACTTAAAAACATAAATCTTTTATTTCCCCGTTACGTAACAATTTCTCAATATTTTGTATAGCCGGTGATCCGGCGGCCGCAGCCGTGTCGTATTTCAAGTATTTCATTGGCCGTTTTGGCACAGTTTCTCATAACACTCACCCTCGGCCGTTTTGGCACGAAGCGAAAAGCTAGAGGGCGTTCTATTGAGCATTTCCCCCTACGTCGGTCACTCTCGGCGGTTTTGGCACGAAGCGAAAAGCTAGAGGGGCACTCCATCGAGCACTCACCCCCTACATAGGTCACACTCGTCCGTCTAGGCACGATGCGAAAAGCTAGAGGGGCACTCTATCGAGCACTCACCCCCTACATAGCCAAGTATCTCATATGTTTTAATTTAGTGTAACGGGATTTTTCAAAAGTATAGATATATCGTATTTCAAGGTCTCAACCGTTTGTTTCGATATTTCACAATCTCTTCGATTTAAAATCATTTGACGTCACCGTTTACGCCTTTTTAATTCAAAAATTCATTTCACGTCCAAAAATTCTGATACTTTCACACTATATCCGAAACACCCTATCGAACAACTTTCGTGTTTTAACTTTTTCGAAATAAGTTGAGGAAACATGTCAAAAATCGAGTTCATTGCAAAAATAGTTCACTGTCCGGTTACAGTTTTGACATAGTTTAGAAAATTGACTTTTTAACATATCAAATGGACTCCAAAAATTCTGAAATTTTATATGCACATACTAGACATGATTATCTACAACTTTCATTCAGATTGCAAAGATCAAATCGGACTAGAAAATATAGAAACATGCTCATCAAGTTCGGATATGTTCACAGTCAGATTTTGAAAGGTCTTATCAAGGCAGTTTATGTTTGATGCGATTTGAAATAGCAAACATCGACGAAAATGTCTGAAATTCTTACACAACATAGATTAATATGTTAGGATTAAAAGTCTAGTTTTGAGTTTTCGGTTTGAACTCTCGAAATAGGGGTTTTGGTTCGATTTTCTAATCTGTCACAGTTTCAAGTTCGAATCTCAAGGCAGGTTGGTTCTCGGCCGTTTTTGGATATCAAAACGCAATGCAAAATTATGAAAATTTTACATGAACTTGATCTATGTCTTAGGAACGTTTTTTATGTTTTAAGTTTATCCGTTTGAGCAGTTTTAAGGGTTCGAAAAATTCGCACCAAATCGCTGTGCCAGGGGTTTTTCGTGTTGACAGATTTTAGAGTTACTAAATCTCTATGTTTGGTTGCATTTTGCGTCACCCAAAACCAAGTAAGCATTAACTTACAGTGGGGATGATGTCTAGGAGGCCACGGGGTCGTCCGAAATCCACGGAATGTCACGAACGAATCTCCTCAAGTCGATTTCCTCTTCCAACGTCCACGAATCGAATCCGAAAGCAAAAGTCTAGGGTTAGATCGGATTTTCGGGCATCGAAAACTTAAACAAAAACCTATGGATGACTTACCACAATCTGGAAGACTAAGGATGTTGTCCTCCACGCCTCCTTCGTCGATTTTCGTCGCCGGGAAGTCGCCGGAAAGTCGTCGGAAAGTGAAGAACTTGTGTTTTTTTTCTTTTTTTCGGTTTTTGGGAGAGTTTTGAATGGAGGAGTGGTTGCAAGACTGAGGAATGAGGCTAGGGTTCGTCCAAACTCGTCCTAAATGTCTTCCCTTCGTCTGAGATCGAGTTTCCAAAGTCGGGGGTCGAAATATGGCAAGAAATCCCCGAAATCGCGCAATTGGCAGCTGCTGTCTTGGTGGCGCAGGGTTGGCGCGGTTTTTAGCCAAAACCAGCGCGGAGGGCACGCGGCCTGGTCTGGGCCGTGCGTCCGGACTGGGCCGTGCGATCCCGTCGGGCCTTTTCTCCTCTCTTTCGGACTTCTGTCCTCTTACGTTTTCGGGCTCGATTTTTCGGGTCATTCTCGGATCATAAATTCTTATCTTAAATTTATCTCGACTCAAATGAATTTCATGTTTGAAATCTTAATTCCGTCGGTCTCGGGTTCGTTGGCTTCCAATTCGTCGTCTTTTGACTCCCGTGCAATAACTTGTGTAATTAAATTTCTTCCGACTTCACGGGTTCTTGGAATTAGAATTATTTTCCTTCTTGAATTTAATTCCAATTATTTTGACTCAATTCATGGAATGCCTTCGAGCTTCCTTTCCCTCTTTTATTCCATTTTGAATTTTGAATCTATCGGCATTTTATTTCCGAGCAATAATTTATTGTAATAAATTATTTTCTTCTTCTCGGAGATATTTCGACATTGATCGGAATAAATTTTATTCTTTTGGACGTTGATAAAAATCTGGGGTATTACAGTCTACCCCCCTTAAGAAACAACTTCGTCCTCGAAGTTGTGTTTCGGCTTTTCTCGCGCTAAGAGTTAGGGTCCTTTTGTTTATTTTATTATTTTGCGATAATGTGTTATTGAATTATTGTTCGATTGTTGATTGTTTATTGTTTGATTATTGTTTGACTGAACCCAGAATTGAAATTTCCGAGTTGCCTACGTACACTGTGAAGGGATCAAGCCATGACGTAGTTCAAAACAATTTTGAATTTGTTTATTCGGGATACAAAATATTCGGGTTTCAAAAATAAATGCTTATGCATTATTACGGGGTATTACATCCTCTCCCCCTTAAGATTACAGTTATGTCCCCATAACTGCCTGCACATTATTCCCACGAAGGTTCGAGTATCGTCGCCTAGCACATGTATGTCCGCTTCTTTTACCACATTTAACGTCCCATGAGTCCCCCTTGGTTATTTGTGGCTAGTTAGGTCCAGCGACCAGATCATCTCTTTTGGTTATATTCTTAATCTGGGTTCGACATTCTTTCATCCGATGTCCACGTCGACCACATCGGAAGCATGTGTCGGGTTTAGGGCATCCCCTCACCAGATGAGGTTGTTTACAGCTTAGGCATCGGGGCACGTAGCCTTTACGGGTGAAAATTCTTCTATTATTGCCTCCATCGTCGCCTAGGGCTGGTCCATTTGGGCCTTTGCGAAGGTTATTCCTATCCGAGTCTTTATCAGCTCCGCGGTCCTTACCTCTCTTGTCTTGTCCTTGGGGACCTTGGCTAGACTCACCTATCGCCTTCCGCTTCAATCCTTGAACTCGTGCAACCGCTACCGCACGATCATAAACAGCTTGCGGGTCAGAGTAGTGCACACCCGTGATCACTTCCCTAATAGCCAGGTTTAACCCCGTCTCAAATTTCTGAGCCTTGTCGGAGTCAGTTGGTACTAGCCTCGTAGCAAATCGTACTAGCTCCTTGAATTTGGTGTAGTACTCTTGCACTGTCTGTGCGCCTTGCCTTAGGTTAATGAATTCCTCGTACTTCATCGCTTTGGTGCTTAATGGGTAGACCCTCTCCCTCAGAGCTTCCTTAAACTCTTCCCAAGTGTAGGCTTTCTCATCTTCCACTAATTTGCTCTGGAGGTTTTGCCACCACTCATCGGCTTCACCTCCTAAGTAGTAAGTCGCTACATGTATCTTTTCCTCATTAGGGCATTTGATAGCGTTTAAGAGTTTATCGAACGTACGGATCCACTCCTCTAGTTTGGCGGGATCTATAACACCCCGTAGGAATTCTTAAATAAAAATTTAAATTTTAATAAATAAATATTCAAAATTTCTCGTAAATAAAAATTTTTGGAAGATGAAAGGAAATGATAGTTATTTTCGAAGTGCGAATTTATTTAAATCAATCTTATCTGAGAATTAAATTTAAGGAATTAAAAACTTTTAAGTCCAAGACTATTAAATTAGCAAATGAGTATTAATTTATAGATTATCAAGAAATTACTTAAGTCCCCAAAATCTATGTATACGAGATGGATTAAACATTCGCCAAGGGCAAATTAAGTATTACCAAATTATCCGACGAGGATACCGGATGGAAATATAATTTAGTGGTCAAAAGAGACGAGCTTATGAACGGTTAGACTCTAAATAAAAATATTATTGGACATGAACTGGGTTATCAAACTTAGTCAACGTAATTTAAGTAAAAAGACTTAGGCTAATAATTTATGAGATTTAAGGCCGGCCCAAATTGTAATTAGCAAATTGTGTCAACTGGAAGGGTTTGAAGACTTGGACAACTTTTGCTAGAGGAATAAATTAATAAATGATTAAAGTCTATTAAATAAAAGTATGTGTATAAGATAATTGAAGACTAATTATTAAGTGAGTTGAATCCATTGAGTTATACGCAATTGGATTAAGTATTGATACACTTGAATATTTTGACAAAGAAATCCACTACTAGGTGTTTTAAACCCATTAACCCACTAAGCTATATTATGATAGTAAGATTAAATATTAAATTAACATATTATTAATTAAGATCACGACGAAGGATAACTTAAATCCTAAAATCGCGTAATGGGCAAACGTCGGGAATTTTTGAGTTAATGTTGAATTAAATAAGTTCGGACTCAAATTATATTACGAATTAATCATTAAGATTAAATTAAGAATACTTGACCAATTGAATATAAATTATCTAGTGACCCATTTGACGATTAATCGTCCGGATTAAAGAATTTGGAATGGTGAATCATTTAACCAACGGTGGTAAATTAATAGATGAACCAATCCATTAAATAACACAAAATATTAGTTAGGCTATAAAATTAAGTCCATGTAATTACATTAAAACACTTAATCTATTTAATTATAGGGAACTTAATCTATTTAATTATAGGGAATTGGCCGACCGTTAATTTGCGATTGTCCCGAAGTGAAGAATATAGAGTCTCAACTTATTCGACTAACTATACCGGATAATTAAATTATTAAGTCCACAACGTAGATTAATTAGTCAATTAAGTCCATAATTAAGATTGAGGTCCATGTTTAAAAGATTGGGCTGGGTCCTAATTAATTAAACAAATAATTTGAGCCCAAAGCAATTAGGCCCAAAACAAACCCTAAGCCCAAACACAAACTAAACTCTAACCCTAGATTTTTGCCCAGCTGCCTCCAGCGCCGCCCTCGCCGCCGGCCAAACTCCGGCGGAACTCCGGCCGATGCCGCCGGCCACCACCACCGCACACAGACCACCACCACCATCTTCCGATCTACAACCCGCACCACCACCGCCTCCGCCGACCTCCTCTGTTCCTGCCGTCGCCTCCGGCCATCATCGCGTCTCCGACCACCACCACAGCCGAGCCACCACTTACTCCATCCTCTTTCCAACCCCCTATGACCGAACAACCACCACTTCCAATCAAAATCAAACAACCAAAGGAAAGAGGGAAAAGAGAGAGGGAGAGGAAGGGGGAGGCCGACGAGGACACTGCCGCCGTCGCCGCCAGAATCGCCGGTGCCGTCGCCACCCCAATGCCATTCCCAAATCATCCCATCGCCGCCCCCAACGCTCCCCTAGCGCCACTGCCGCCCCACCATTTGTCACCATCCATTTGTTTTTTTCAAACACCAAACCGAGAGAAAGAATAAGAAGGGATAAGCTTTTTACCTCGACTCTCTTTTAACCAATATGTATTGTTGGAGTTCTCTTGAGGAGAGAGCAAGAATTCTGCAAGAAGAATTGATTGAGGGGGTGGGGGCGGGTATTGAAGGAAAAGAAGAAAGGAAATGAAGGGGAAAGGAGGAGGCAAGGATCGGTCTTGAGGGCAAAGGGAGAAGTGACCATTGAGCAGATTGATGGAAATACATGGGTGCTTGGTGGGCAATTACATGAATTAAAGGAGTAGCGATAAGAACCGGACAAATGGATTCACCTACATCCTTTATAAAATCTAGCCCTTATTTTCATTATTGCTGTTCACAAAAAAATTTCTCACCACACTAGTTTCCTATTCTGCATTCTTTTCTGCTACTCCCCCAGTTTTTCTTTTCTGCTTTCTCTCTTTTGTTCTTTTCTTGTTCTGTCTTCGAGTTGCTGCTGCTCCATCTTCTTTTCTGTTTCTCTTCCCATTTTACTATTATTTCATACGGAGGTTTCAGAAGCTCGGTTAAAATAATTATAACATAGTCCGTAGAAGCGGTGAAGTGGTCTGGTAAGAATTTTTGAAATTGGAAATATTTAGTTATTGTTTGTATTAAAATACTATTATAGCATTTTAAATTAATATTAGGATTTTTGGCTAGTCAATAGCTGTCAAGAACATCTGCTCGTAGCCTACGCGTGTGTCGTGCCCATTCCATCTTCGGTGACAGTAAGTAGATTTTTACTCTTTGGAGCAAACCCAAATTATTTAGCTTAAGCATAAATTTCAAGAAAACCATTTTTATTACTTTTTAAATCTATGCTTATAGCTCCCTACTGCTTTTGGATTATTGGTATGCCATTTTACTGTGCTTATTTAATTTCTGCAATAAATAATATGGATGTTTGGAGCTCATTGTTACGGGGTGGGTCTACGCTACTGGGTCGGCTCAACGCCACCTCCGCCGTTTGCGTGCGTCGCATGCCATTCGGGGACCGTTGAAAACTAGCGCGACGCCATGGTTGGATTCCGCGTGGTCTGAGGGAATTTCTTACCTCCACCACAATCCCTTGAATGTATGTGAGAACTGGGCCCTACAACAGGGAACCTGCACATCATGTTGGCTGAGAAATTTATTTCTTGGTAACGCATAGTGTCATATTTTTCTTCTCCCGGGATTAGATTTATATGGATTTTGTCTGTGCTTAAATTAATTCTCGTTTTAGCATACCATTACCATAACTGTTCCTTTTAAATTATTTCTGCAACCCGACCTCCTCCGGGAGTAAAGGTCTACTTACTCAGCGATTGTTTTCGCTGACTCTACACTTTTTACCATTTCCTTTCAGGTTTTAGGATCTACAAGGCATCTTTTGCACGGGCACAGTTTGGGGTATTATTCACGTAAAAATGTATATTTTAAAAACCCCCTTTGTGATAATAATATATTACTTGGCATAGAAAATTATTTATGAAGTATTAACAAGTATTTGGGTTTTATCCCGTTTGTGCAACCTTGTGCCCTACTGTTTAAACAATGCATTTTGCGTTTAACAGTGTTAAATTTTGTAATGCGAGTTAGACAACCCTTTTTACAATATTTTTCAAATGCGAGGTACAACCTCTTTTAAAATAAAAACTTCCATGGATTCATTCCACTTCTATCGTTGAGCTCCTTGAGGAATGCGTTCCTCCGTTTGGTTACGCTATACCAAACATTTTTATTAAGCTTATTTTATACTTTTCACAGTATTATAAGCTTCTTTGCGAATTATATGCTAGCTTGTCCGGAACGTGGTTAGCATATACATTCAGCTGCAATATTTATTCTAGCCTTAGCGTATTTCGGGCAATCCGGAATGTGTGGCGGTAGCACCCCGCCCCTTTTCCCGTTCTTTGCTTCCGCTGTTTCATTAAAGAAAATGGGGGTGTTACAGTTTGGTATCAGAGCATTTTGCTCTTGGGATTGTGCATATGTAATTTTTAAAATTCATGCACCAAAAATTTATTTTTCAAAGCCGGGTGGCTATGCAAGTCGTGTATTTAAATTATTAAAATTTTACACGAAAAGTATTTGAAAGCATTCGGATTAGTGCATATAAATTACTGCAATTTTTGCACGAGAAATATTTTTGAAGAGCCATTTTTGCTCTAAGAAGTAGTGCATTTAAATTATTGAAATTTTTGCACGAACTATTTTGAAAAGACTATGCCAAGTATTTTTAAAGTTAAATTTTGGGATGGGGACACACACACATATGCATATAGGCACGAGCAGAATTTTGGATTATTATATAATTCTTTACAAGGATTTCCCAAGGTATCGGACCCCGAGCTAAAGCCTCTCTCCGATTATCTTATGATTATTTTGTTAAGTATTGCCTTAGTACCTACCCCTAGACATGTCTTGAATGACCTACTAGTATTGCACTAGCTCCTTGGCTTTTCAGTTCAGTTGCCTCATTACGTAAGATTATGCCTACAATAAGTGACGATATTCACAATTACTTTTATTTTTACCATCGGAAAGGTATGGGAACGTTACCCCAGAGTTGTACCTGCCAAGTGGTAACAGGGTATTGAAATGGTCTATGACCCTTCCTCGATCTATATAAGAAATCGTCGTATCACAAATTATTTTATGCCTTAAGGCGAAGTCTTGCCTTAGTCAAATAAGGTTTTGCCTTAGACAATAAAAGCCCGATTTAAGCGTTAACACGATAATCGTGCGAATGATTGCAACTAAGAAATTTCCTAATTATATATGTCTTAAAGATAAGACGCGGGTGTCATGGAATGGCACAAAGGATTTTAATCTCACAACGAGTTTTATAAAACATTTGCGAATTTCCCTTAAGTTCATATGTCTATTTGGCAAGGAAAGTTGGATATTTATTTGGAATGTTCTCAATGAAACAAAATACCCTTAACCATGAGCTTAAAGGATAACCTCAAACATTTATCCTACTCCTTTAGCTCGACAAACTTGGAACCTAATCTTTGCTAATGGACCTACTACCTAAGGCTTGACTGATTGTTGGCCTTATGACAAGAAATTTCTCACAAGCATTGGAGTTGTCGAAATTACTTTGTATAATTTTTATCTCCCTCGAAAGGAGCCGTAATTATGCTATTTAAGCAGTTATCACTTAGAAATGATACGAGAACCTATATTCCGTTCATCTTCTTCCTATGTTAGAGAAGACCATGGATTGTCAAGAATAAAGTTCATAATCGAGGACAAGGAATTAATACACCCAATAATTTTTAAATTCCATAAATATGGGAGACAATCATTAGTTGCAAAGTTACTATTAATTAGGTGAAAACCCACAAAGCAAGACAATCGTAAAATCCTATCATTAAGATAGTTATCCTTGGTAAATAAAATATCTAACAAGGAAGTATAGTAAGATGGGTACTTACTATAAAGTTCGTAGGCCGAATATTTGAACCTAATTTATTATTATATAACGCGATATATTTCTTTTTTCGTAGCCTTATCTAAATTGGACATGTCTTTGGTCGGATAACGATAAAAGACATTTAATGAACATTTGGAGATTCCAAGCGATGGGAACTTGGAGGTAATTGGAAGATTACGATGTGCACATGTTAAGATGATTAATGGTTAACCCTAGACGAGATACTTCCGGTTAAAAATAAGATGAGTCGGAATCCCAAAATATTTAAAATTTATCTATCTTAGGATGAACCCGATGAGCTCACCATAATAATTTTTAAGTAAAGGACGCTCAAACTGCAGTAAATAATTGTGAACCAAGTACCAAGGAACAATTACCAAGTGTTTTGACGCGGATAAGTAACTTTCCTGTGACCAATATTTTACCAACAATGAGAAGCCGAGAAAAATATGGATTAAGATGTACTTAAGAGAACTCTATCAACTCTTGCAAGAAGATTCGCTACTTAAAACTTGATCGAATAGTTGGGATTACTTCGTATCTACCTCGATAGAATTCCCAAATATGTTGCTTGAACGGTTTTTCCTCGGGAGGGATACAAGAGCCTATAACAACAATTTTACTTATCCCCGTTTTCAAGTAAACCTAGGAACTATTAAGGATGAAGGTTCTATGAAGGGCGATGAAATTTTCTACCCGAAAAACCTTAAAATTTCATAACCACCAAATCATTTGGTAATTAAAATTTTCGATAAATGATAAATCGAGAGCAAATGAATTTCTCTCAAGACTATGATTATGTTTCAGATGCCACCACGAGGACGCCCAGGAAAACGTCCGGCTGACCCCCTATATGCACCCGATCCCATGGGGGATAGGCAAGACGCTATAGAGGGACGACAAGCTCGATCAGAACAAGTAACGTTAGCTATTGGTATCGCAGTAGAGCACAGCTGGCAAGAGACGATATACAAGGGGAACCACCCACGGATTTCATCAAGGCTGTACATGAGTATCAACCCCCCGAGCTATACCGGACAAGGGGACCCGGATAAGCTAGAAGGGTGGATCGAGAAATTTGACAAACTGTTGGAGGCAGTACGGTGCCCCAAGGAAAGGAAAGTGGAGGTGGCTACATTCTTCTTGGAAGGCCAGGCGAACACCTGGTGGCGAAACCATGAGAATCGAGACATTGGTTGGCCAGAGTTTAAGGAAAGCCTGCTGGCGAGGTTTTACCCAACTAGTATGAAGAACGCTAGGTACGAGGAGTTCGTCAACTTAACACAAGGCAATTTCTCTGTCCATGAGTACTACGAGAAGTTCAATGAACTCCTTCGCTTCGCTCCAGGGTTAGTAGACACTGCTCATTCCCAGGCCCAAAAATTCGAACTCGGATTAAATCGAGAGATTCGAGAAGGGTTAGGGGGGAAACAATTCTGTAACCTACAAAAGCTATACGATCGGGCAATGACGGTTGAGCGAGTTCGGCAACCCGAACGTAGCAAGGGGCATGTCAGGCAAACCTCTACGATACGCAAGAAGGGGCGCCTCGAGAGAAACTTGGATAGAGGAAACCCAAACCAGCGCCGCAACTTCGATGACCCTAATCTGAGAAAGGATGACCAGCTCCCTATGCCCGCAACCTGCCCGAGGTGCGGCAGCAAGCATTGGATGCAGGTATGTCCACGGAATGGAGAATGCTTTAGATGTGGCCTCGCAGGGCATAGGATCAAAGAATGCGGCATCCGAATTGACCCTAATAGGTTGCGAAATGATTTAAAAGGAGACCGTCGCTTTCAAACAGAAGCATCTCTGAATGGGAAGCCCAAGAACCCGCCGCCTACAAAACAGAAACAACCAAGGAAGGTTGCAAGAGGTCAACTCGGGAACCCCTGAAGAGGATAAAAGTGGAGCCGGGACACACTCGTTGGAGGACGTTTTTACTTTTGCTTTAGGACATGTAGCCCCTAATATATGTCGGTTTAGATTTCAACAATCATGTTCATTAATCTCTAAGAGCATTGATAAATCGGGCATGGTAGAATGATATGTAATTGGATCGATCGTACTCCGACTTTTGAACCAAGTAATGCGCTTAGTATGTATAACCAAGGCATTACCTTTTGTTGCGAGGCATTTAAAGGTTCCGCCTGAATAATAATCCCCGATGTTCCATTTAAAATTTTTCCCTTCGAAAGGATTGGTTTGAGCCATAACCAAATGATTAGATTGCCTGCCCATGCCTAGGTAAACATAGAACCGTCAATGGATTTAAAGATTTGATGGTACATGCCATGAAAAAGATATGACCTAAGAAATTCAAGAGCATATCGAGGATAAATATCCAGGGCTGGAGGGAGGAAACTGTAACTAATAGGTAATACGTCAGAAGCTTTTTATAATAATAATATAAATTTTGAAAACGATACTTCTAGTTACAAATTTCTCTTAGTTTTGTCGTGTGGCTTCGAGGACGAAGCCTTATTTTAAGGAGGGTAGACTATAACACCCCGTAGGAATTCTTAAATAAACATTTAAATTTTAATAAATAAATATTCAAAATTTCTCGTAAATAAAAATTTTTGGAAGATGAAAGGAAATGATAGTTATTTTCAAAGTGCGAATTTATTTAAATCAATCTTATCTGAGAATTAAATTTAAGGAATTAAAAACTTTTAAGTCCAAGACTATTAAATTAGCAAATGAGTATTAATTTATAGATTATCAAGAAATTACTTAAGTCCCCAAAATCTATGTATACGAGATGGATTAAACATTCGCCAAGGGCAAATTAAGTATTACCAAATTATCCGACGAGGATACCGGATGGAAATATAATTTAGTGGTCAAAAGAGACGAGCTTATGAACGGTTAGACTCTAAATAAAAATATTATTGGACATGAACTGGGTTATCAAACTTAGTCAACGTAATTTAAGTAAAAAGACTTAGGCTAATAATTTATGAGATTTAAGGCCGGCCCAAATTGTAATTAGCAAATTGTGTCAACTGGAAGGGTTTGAAGACTTGGACAACTTTTGCTAGAGGAATAAATTAATAAATGATTAAAGTCTATTAAATAAAAGTATGTGTATAAGATAATTGAAGACTAATTATTAAGTGAGTTGAATCCATTGAGTTATACGCAATTGGATTAAGTATTGATACACTTGAATATTTTGACAAAGAAATCCACTACTAGGTGTTTTAAACCCATTAACCCACTAAGCTATATTATGATAGTAAGATTAAATATTAAATTAACATATTATTAATTAAGATCACGACGAAGGATAACTTAAATCCTAAAATCGCGTAATGGGCAAACGTCGGGAATTTTTGAGTTAATGTTGAATTAAATAAGTTCGGACTCAAATTATATTACGAATTAATCATTAAGATTAAATTAAGAATACTTGACCAATTGAATATAAATTATCTAGTGACCCATTTGACGATTAATCGTCCGGATTAAAGAATTTGGAATGGTGAATCATTTAACCAACGGTGGTAAATTAATAGATGAACCAATCCATTAAATAACACAAAATATTAGTTAGGCTATAAAATTAAGTCCATGTAATTACATTAAAACACTTAATCTATTTAATTATAGGGAACTTAATCTATTTAATTATAGGGAATTGGCCGACCGTTAATTTGCGATTGTCCCGAAGTGAAGAATATAGAGTCTCAACTTATTCGACTAACTATACCGGATAATTAAATTATTAAGTCCACAACGTAGATTAATTAGTCAATTAAGTCCATAATTAAGATTGAGGTCCATGTTTAAAAGATTGGGCTGGGTCCTAATTAATTAAACAAATAATTTGAGCCCAAAGCAATTAGGCCCAAAACAAACCCTAAGCCCAAACACAAACTAAACCCTAACCCTAGATTTTTGCCCAGCTGCCTCCGGCGCCGCCCTCGCCGCCGGCCAAACTCCGGCGGAACTCCGGCCGATGCCGCCGGCCACCACCACCGCACACAGACCACCACCACCATCTTCCGATCTACAACCCGCACCACCACCGCCTCCGCCGACCTCCTCTGTTCCTGCCGTCGCCTCCGGCCATCATCGCGTCTCCGACCACCACCACAGCCGAGCCACCACTTACTCCATCCTCTTTCCAACCCCCTATGACCGAACAACCACCACTTCCAATCAAAATCAAACAACCAAAGGAAAGAGGGAAAAGAGAGAGGGAGAGGAAGGGGGAGGCCGACGAGGACACTGCCGCCGTCGCCGCCAGAATCGCCGGTGCCGTCGCCACCCCAATGCCATTCCCAAATCATCCCATCGCCGCCCCCAACGCTCCCCTAGCGCCACTGCCGCCCCCACCATTTGTCACCATCCATTTGTTTTTTTCAAACACCAAACCGAGAGAAAGAATAAGAAGGGATAAGCTTTTTACCTCGACTCTCTTTTAACCAATATGTATTGTTGGAGTTCTCTTGAGGAGAGAGCAAGAATTCTGCAAGAAGAATTGATTGAGGGGGTGGGGGCGGGTATTGAAGGAAAAGAAGAAAGGAAATGAAGGGGAAAGGAGGAGGCAAGGATCGGTCTTGAGGGCAAAGGGAGAAGTGACCATTGAGCAGATTGATGGAAATACATGGGTGCTTGGTGGGCAATTACATGAATTAAAGGAGTAGCGATAAGAACCGGACAAATGGATTCACCTACATCCTTTATAAAATCTAGCCCTTATTTTCATTATTGCTGTTCACAAAAAAATTTCTCACCACACTAGTTTCCTATTCTGCATTCTTTTCTGCTACTCCCCCAGTTTTTCTTTTCTGCTTTCTCTCTTTTGTTCTTTTCTTGTTCTGTCTTCGAGTTGCTGCTGCTCCATCTTCTTTTCTGTTTCTCTTCCCATTTTACTATTATTTCATACGGAGGTTTCAGAAGCTCGGTTAAAATAATTATAACATAGTCCGTAGAAGCGGTGAAGTGGTCTGGTAAGAATTTTTGAAATTGGAAATATTTAGTTATTGTTTGTATTAAAATACTATTATAGCATTTTAAATTAATATTAGGATTTTTGGCTAGTCAATAGCTGTCAAGAACATCTGCTCGTAGCCTACGCGTGTGTCGTGCCCATTCCATCTTCGGTGACAGTAAGTAGATTTTTACTCTTTGGAGCAAACCCAAATTATTTAGCTTAAGCATAAATTTCAAGAAAACCATTTTTATTACTTTTTAAATCTATGCTTATAGCTCCCTACTGCTTTTGGATTATTGGTATGCCATTTTACTGTGCTTATTTAATTTCTGCAATAAATAATATGGATGTTTGGAGCTCATTGTTACGGGGTGGGTCTACGCTACTGGGTCGGCTCAACGCCACCTCCGCCGTTTGCGTGCGTCGCATGCCATTCGGGGACCGTTGAAAACTAGCGCGACGCCATGGTTGGATTCCGCGTGGTCTGAGGGAATTTCTTACCTCCACCACAATCCCTTGAATGTATGTGAGAACTGGGCCCTACAACAGGGAACCTGCACATCATGTTGGCTGAGAAATTTATTTCTTGGTAACGCATAGTGTCATATTTTTCTTCTCCCGGGATTAGATTTATATGGATTTTGTCTGTGCTTAAATTAATTCTCGTTTTAGCATACCATTACCATAACTGTTCCTTTTAAATTATTTCTGCAACCCGACCTCCTCCGGGAGTAAAGGTCTACTTACTCAGCGATTGTTTTCGCTGACTCTACACTTTTTACCATTTCCTTTCAGGTTTTAGGATCTACAAGGCATCTTTTGCACGGGCACAGTTTGGGGTATTATTCACGTAAAAATGTATATTTTAAAAACCCCCTTTGTGATAATAATATATTACTTGGCATAGAAAATTATTTATGAAGTATTAACAAGTATTTGGGTTTTATCCCGTTTGTGCAACCTTGTGCCCTACTGTTTAAACAATGCATTTTGCGTTTAACAGTGTTAAATTTTGTAATGCGAGTTAGACAACCCTTTTTACAATATTTTTCAAATGCGAGGTACAACCTCTTTTAAAATAAAAACTTCCATGGATTCATTCCACTTCTATCGTTGAGCTCCTTGAGGAATGCGTTCCTCCGTTTGGTTACGCTATACCAAACATTTTTATTAAGCTTATTTTATACTTTTCACAGTATTATAAGCTTCTTTGCGAATTATATGCTAGCTTGTCCGGAACGTGGTTAGCATATACATTCAGCTGCAATATTTATTCTAGCCTTAGCGTATTTCGGGCAATCCGGAATGCGTGGCGGTAGCACCCCGCCCCTTTTCCCGTTCTTTGCTTCCGCTGTTTCATTAAAGAAAATGGGGGTGTTACAGGATCTTCCTCCCCATCATAGTGTGGCGGTTGATAAGGATTTACTAAATCTAGATAGTTATTTCGAGCTACTGGCGGAGGTATTGCCGCTTGTGCCCTATGCACCTCGGCGTTTCCTAATACTACGAGTACTTCTTCTACCATCCTTAAACGTTCATCCATGTTGTTGGGAAGATGAGGCCCTCGATCTCCTATGTTCGGAGGAATCTCATTGTTGTTAGGTGCGTTTGGGAAGTTAGCGGCAGTGCCGTTTGGACTTACCTTCCTCGACTTTCCCCTAGGTGCCATTTTCTATTATTAAGCACGCGAAGATGAGTTTCTAAGTGGTCAAGATCTAGGACTAAGGCAAAGTTCGTCTTTAGCAAGCGCTCCTAAGTCAAAGTCATGTCGAATACTAATTTAAGAGAGTCTTCTTAGAGTCGATGATTCACATAAAAAGAGTGAGTGCAATTATGTATGTATGCATATGCAATCCCCCCAATAAAAATTAATTTATGCATGCATTTATTTATCCATGAGTTTTAAAAATAAATTTATTCCATGGATAGATTAAAATAAGGATAAAAGGTTTTGGCCACTATATTCGGCCGAATGAAATAAATTATTTGGGCTTTAAGTAAAAACAAGGTTATTGGGCCAAAATAATTGGGCCAACATAGTAATTAAATATTGGGCTAAAGATTTGGGCTAGGAAAAATAAATTTTGGGCTCAAAAGGTTTGGGATTTAAAATAATAAATTTGGGCTAAAGTTAGGGCTTAGAAAAAATTTGGGCTAAAAAATGTTAGTTTAAAAATAATAATGGATTTTTAAATATAATACTAGTTTAAAAATAATACTCGTAATAGTTTAAAAATAATAATGCTAGTTTTAAAAATAGTCCGGGCTCTGATACCACTTTGTAACACCCCGGATTTGATAACCCAGGCCGGGATGTCACCGCCACACCTCCCTAGCAAGACACGGTTTCTCCGAGCTTGCTAAAGAGATGCAAGGCTATGGTTTTTCAGAATTTAAAATATTCAAAAAACCCATTATAATATAATTTAAAAATCATAATATCAAAGTTGCAGCGGAAAGTAATATTTACATATGTATAATGCAGCGGAATTTAAGTATGGGGCCGACATGGCCAAAACACGGGTTAAACAGGCCCGTTCATGCAAGTCATAATTAAATGCAAGAATTTAAAAATAGAGTTTTTCCCGAATGTTCCCATGTATGCATATGATGATGCATAATCCTCATACTCTGAAAGAAAAAGGAAAGAAAATATGGTTTGGTCAGCAAAACGTGCTGAGTAAGTTAACACCTACTATGATCAAGGGGTTTCAAAACCTTTAATTAAATTCAAGGAAAACATGTGCATACAAGACATGATTTAAATTTTATTCATCTAATAATAATTTAATTACATATTTGAAAAGACAAGGATTTCCACAAGATCATAATTTAACACACATATAAAGAGGCTTAATTAAATAATTAAATTTTTACTCCGAGGCATGCATACAAACAACTCATCTATCAATTTAAAATTAGTAATTTAATTGTGTACTTGAACATGCATTTAATCCATAATAACAATGAAAATTTAAGGACATAATTTTAAATGCATAATTTAAAGATGGGCATAAATAAATAAATACTTAAAAACATTAAATCTTTTATTTCCCCGTTACGTAACCATTTCTCTATATTTTGTATAGCCGGTGATCCGGCGGCCGCAGCCGTGTCGTATTTCAAGTATTTCATTGGCCGTTTTGGCACAGTTTCTCATAACATTCACCCTCGGCCGTTTTGGCACGAAGCGAAAAGCTAGGGGGCGTTCTATTGAGCATTTCCCCCTACGTCGGTCACTCTCGGCGTTTTGGCACGAAGCGAAAAGCTAGAGGGGCACTCCATCGAGCACTCACCCCCTACATAGGTCACACTCGTCCGTCTAGGCACAATGCGAAAAGCTAGAGGGGCACTCTATCGAGCACTCACCCCCTACATAGCTAAGTATCTCATATGTTTTAATTTAGTGTAACGGGATTTTTCAAAAGTATAGATATATCGTATTTCAAGGTCTCGACCGTTTGTTTCGATATTTCACAATCTCTTCGATTTAAAATCATTTGACGTCACCGTTTACGCCTTTTTAATTCAAAAATTCATTACAAGTCCAACAATTCTGATACTTTCACAGTATATCAAAAACACCCTAACGAACAACTTTCGTGTTTTAACTTTTTCGAAATAAGTTGAGGAAACATGTCAAAAATCGAGTTCATTGCAAAAATAGTTCACTGTCCGGTTACAGTTTTGACATAGTTTAGAAAATTGACTTTTTAACATATCAAATGGACTCCAAAAATTCTGAAATTTTATATGCACATACTAGACATGATTATCTACAACTTTCATTTAGATTGCAAAGATCAAATCGGAATACAAAATATAGAAACATGCTCATCAAGTTCGGATATGTTCACAGTCAGATTTCGAAAAGTCTTATCAAGGCAGTTTATGTTTGATGCGATTTGAAATAGCAAAATTCGACGAAAATGTCTGAAAATTTTACACAACATAGATTAATATGTTAGGATTAAAATTCTAGTTTTGCGTTTTTCGATTTGAACTCTCGAAATAGGGGTTTTGGTTCGATTTCAAATCTGTCACAGTTTCAAGTTCGAATCTCAAGGCAAGTTGGTTCTCGGCCGTTTTTGGATATCAAAACGCAATGAAAAATTATGAAAATTTTACATGAACTATATCTATGTCTTAGGAACGTTTTTCATGTTTTAAGTTTATCCGTTGGAGAAGTTTTAGGGGTTCGAAAAATTCGCACCAAATCACTGCGCCGGGGGTTTTTCGTGTTGACAGGTTTTAGAGTTACTAAATCTCTATGTTTGGTTGCATTTTACGTCACTCAAAACCAAGTAAGCATTAACTTACAGTGGGGATGATGTCTAGGAGGCCACGGGGTCGTCCGAAATCCACGGAATGTCACGAACGAATCTCCTCAAGTCGATTTCCTCTTCCAACGTCCACGAATCGAATCCGAAAGCAAAAGTCTAGGGTTAGATCGGATTTTCGGGCATCGAAAACTTAAACAAAAACCTATGGATGACTTACCACAATCTGGAATACTAAGGATGTTGTCCTCCACGCCTCCTTCGTCGATTTTCGTCGCCGGGAAGTCGCCGGAAAGTCGTCGGAAAGTGAAGAACTTGTGTTTTTTTTCTTTTTTTTGGTTTTTGGGAGAGTTTTGAATGGAGGAGTGGTTGCAAGACTGAGGAATGAGGCTAAGGTTCATCCAACCTCGTCCTAAATGTCTTCCCTTCGTCTGAGATCGAGTTTCCAAAGTCGGGGGGTCGAAATATGGCATGAAATCCCCGAAATCGCGCAATTGGCAGCTGCTGTCTTGGTGGCGCGGGGTTGGCGCGGTTTTTAGCCAAAACCAGCGCGGAGAGCGCGCGGCCTGGTCTGGGCCGTGCGTCCGGACTGGGCCGTGCGATCCCGTCGGGCCTTTTCTCCTCTCTTTCGGACTTCTGTCCTCCTACGTTTTCGGGCTCGATTTTTCGGGTCATTCTCGGATCATAAATTCTTATCTTAAATTTATCTCGACTCAAATGAATTTCATGTTTGAAATCTTAAGTCCGTCGGTCTCGGGTTCGTCGGCTTCCAATCCGTCGTCTTTTGACTCCCGTGCAATAACTTGTGTAATTAAATTTCTTCCGACTTCACGGGTTCTTGGAATTAGAATTATTTTCCTTCTTGAATTTAATTCCAATTATTTTGACTCAATTCATGGAATGTCTTCAGGCTTCCTTTCCCTCTTTTATTCCATTTTGAATTTTGAATCTATCGGCGTTTCATTTCCGAGCAATAATTTATTGTAATAAATTATTTTCTTCTTCTCGGAGATATTTCGACATTGATCGGAATAAATTTTATTCCTTTGGACGTTGATAAAAATCTGGGGTATTACACTCTTGGAAGCCCCGAACACTTTTCAAAACCCTACGATACTCTCTATACACAAAACCCTAGATCCAGAAGTCATCGGAGGCACCAAAACCGAGCGAGGACTGCCGTGGATGAATTTGAGAGATCTCCAACGTCGTGGTAAGTTAGATCCGTTCATCCATCTCGTTTTTAATTCAAAAACGAAACCCTAATTCTCTTCTTTTCTTTCTACACCCCGAATCGGATCTAGAACGAAGAACCCGACGAACGGAGAGGATAAACGGTGGACTGGAAGCCACGCCTTCGAACTCGACGATCTCGGACGACTACGAATATGTAAGTTGACACTTACATGGTTTTGGGAGTAATTAAAATACGAAACCTAAAAGCTTAATCGAAACTTTCAAAAATCTGTCATCATGTGATTTCTACCGGCGCAACAGTTTTGTCGAACTTTTCCGAACCTTTAAAATTCTTCAAACGAAAAAACTTAAAACACAAAAAACGTTTCTAAGGCTTAGATCTATCTCCTGTAAAATTTTAAGAATTTTTCATGATGATTTGTTATATGAAATCCACCCGAAACCGAACTGCTTGAAATTGGATCTTGAATTTCTTGACAGAACTTAGGTCCGATTTTGATGACGTTTTTGACATTAGTTATAAGCCGATTTAGATCTTTAGCCGAACATGAAAGCTGTAGAAAAATGTCTTAAGAAGGTCTCTGTAAAATTTCATTAAGTTTGGAGTTGATTTGCTATGGTAGATCTTGATAATCTTGAACTGTTGTACACGAAATTTGGACAGATTAATGTTTCTACGAAAATTGATGTTTTTGACCTATTTCAGTATCTCGGATTGAAAAAGTTAAAACACAAAAGTTGTTCATCTCGATGTTTCCGACTCTGTGGTAAACTTTCAGAATTTTAAAAATTAAACTCGATTTGTAATGAATTTTGAAGTAAACTGTGGTTGACCGAGTCAAATCTTGAAATCTTGTTGAAATGGTGAAACTAGCTTTTAAGGTTTAAACGAGTAGAAGACTCTTTGAAATAAATACATGAAATCTGGAATTTAGGAAATCCCCTTTACAAACTTGATCTTTAAAATTAGGGGGTGAGTGCTCTGCAGGGTGCCCTCCTAACGATTCACTTCGTGCCTTTATGGACGATGGTGACCCGCGCGAAATTTTTGAGATATATTGCCAAAACGGCATGAGATATATGGCCTACACTCTCGTGAATATCCATATGGGTTTCCCGAGGCTCCGGAGTGGTACTGGGTATGGCAGATACGGCTGCGGCCGCCGGTTTCCGGCTAAACTTGTTGATATCGCGATGCAATCGTGAAATACTTGAAATACTAAATCTCGGGAGTAATGGGGATTGTTAAATGTTTAATTATTGTCCTTTTAAATTATTAAATGCTTTATTCGAATTAATTATGGTTTTCATTTAAATTATGCTAAGTGTACTATTGGTTAGTGCCATGATTTAAATTATGAGAATTTGTTATATTATTGAAGTAAATTATTTATGATTATTATCATGCTTTTATGTAATTATTAAATTAGTGGCTTTTAAACCCTACGATCATGCATGTGTTAACTTACTCAGCAAGTTGTGCTGACCAAACCATTTATTTTCCTTTTTCCTTACAGAGTATGTGGAACAAACATGAGCACGTTCATGCATGGGGGAAACTATATTTTTGCAAACTTTATTATTAAATTCTTGCATAGACTATAAGAATAAACGGGCCTGTTTGACCCATGTTTTGACCATTTCGGTCGTATTTACATTTCCGCTGCAATATTATACTTAAATACTATTTCCGCTGCATTATGATATTATTATTTTCGAGACTATATTGTATAGGCCGTTTGCAAATGTTTTAAATATTTTTAATTGCTGAAATACCTAGCCTTGCATCTCTTTAGTAAGCAGGAGAAACCGTGTCTTACTAGGGAGGTGTGGCGGTGACATCCCGACCTGGGTGACCAAAAACCGGGGTGTTACAAGTTGGTTTCAGAGCCCGGCTATTTTTAAACTATTATTTTTAAACCATTATTATTTTTAAACTACTATTAATATTTTGACTAATTTTAAATTTTAAAGTATTATTTCCATGGAAAAAAAAGATTTTTATTATAAAACCCATGGAAAAATATATATATAATGCATGAATTATTTTTGGGGGGAAATCATCATTTGCATTTGCATATTGCATCTCTTTTATGTAGAGAACTTAGAATCTTGGCGAATTTTAACTTATAATCTTGGCGAATTTCAACTTAGAATCTTGGCGAATTTTAACCTAGAATCTTGGTGAAGTTAACCTAGAATCTTGGCGAATATTAACCTAGATCTTTTGCTTGCGCTAGATGGCTAGTCAAGATATGATGCACTTGATGATCAAAATGATGAACGTTCACCTTGACTCCCAACAAACCATAGAACAAATGAAATATCGTATGGCTCAATTGGAGGCCAATTTGCACCACATGGGCAACTTGAGAGAGGCGGATCACCACCGCATAAACCAACTTGAACGTCAAGTCCAAACCCTCACTACGCAAAACCTAATCCTGAAGGAACACATCGATGCTCATGGACAAGACTTGAACACCATCTTTGACAATCTACTGCCGCCAAGTTCGGAGGAGGAAGACCCGGAGGAGGATCCCGCTACCCCACCGGAGGACGTCTTGAGATGCTAGGGATTCTATTTATAGTAGATACTATTTTGCTAGGAAAATATTTCTACTTTTGTACTAAAATTTCTTTTAAGGAAATAAAATGCCCGATTTATTTGTAATAAATCGAAAAAAAAAAATCTGGACAGACCTGTCCGTACCAAAAAAAAATCGAAATAAAATAAAATAAATTAAAATAAAACCCGGAAGCGTACGACGTTTCTTAGTTCGATCAAGCACCACGTGCGAAATTATAAAACACATACACATTGATAGAAATTATTTAGACTATATGTTAAATTCACAAGTCCTAATCCACCCTATTTGTACCAGAATGGCACCCAGAGGAAGAGGAAGAACTCAAACCGCTCCCCAAACCACTACTGAAACACCTCCAAATGTCACGGAACCGGCCCAACCTGTAGAGGAACAACCCCAAGGTGCGCAGGACGCCCCCGCACCGAACAATGTGGGCGATCGTGTTCGGACGATAGAGGAGGTCCTGATTGCGCTAGGGAACGCGCAAGTCAACCAGGGCCAAGCTGCGGCGGTACCTCCGCCCCAAGCTCGCCCTAACTATCTGGCAATGGTGAATCCCTACCAGCCACCCCACTATGCTGGTGAGGAGGATCCAGCCAAACTGGAAGAATGGATCCGAACCTTCGACAAGCTGCTGGGAGCAGTCAAATGTCCGGAAGGAGAAAGAGTGCACGTCGCTTCGTACTACTTGGGAGGCGAAGCGGACGACTGGTGGCAGGCAACTCAAGCCAAGCTGACTGAAGATGATGAGCCCTACTCTTGGGCGGAAATGATGGAACTACTCAGGGATCGATTCTATCCCTTGAGTACTAAATCAGCGATGTATGAGGAATTCCTGTCGCTGAAGCAAGGAGGCCAAACCGTACAAGAGTACTACACTCGATTCAAGGAGCTGGTGAGGTTCACACCAAGACTCGTACCCACGGATGCGGAGAAAGCTCAAAAGTTCGAGATGGGACTGAACCTGTCTGTTCGTGAGGTGATCGCGGGGGTACATTACCCCCAATTTGCAGGCTGTGTATGACCGCGCTGTGGCAGTAGCACGTGTGCAACAACTGAAGAGAAGGGTGAGTGGGGAGTCCAGCAAGGGTCCCCAAGACAAGAGAAACCGGGACGCGAGAAGCGAGAACAACACTGGAAGGAATGAACAGCGGAGAGGGTCGAATCGGCCACAACAAACCAACAATGGGAGGAAGTTTAACCAAGAAGAACCCGTACCACCCTGCCCAAGGTGTGGACGACCCCATCTGGCGAGGGGATGCCCTCAACAGGGCGCCTGCTTTCGATGTGGTCGAATGGGTCATATTCGTCGTGATTGCCGAACGAGGATGGAGAACATAACAAAGAGGGAAGATTTGGTCATGGGGCCGGAACAGCCTCAGAACCAAAATGGGCAGAACGGAAATAACCAGGGGTATAGACCCCCCCCCCCCCCCCCCTGAAAACCAATTTAGGCCGCCGAATCAGAACCAGAACCAACGACCTCCGCCACCGCAGAATCAAAACCAACAGCAAAATCAGCAGCAGAACGCGAATCAGCAGGGCAACCAAGGACGCCCTATGGGGAGGCTCAACGTGGTTAACCAAGCGGACGTGCCTGCACAAGAAGAAGTGATGGCAGGTACATTTCATGTTTTGAATACACCCCTTAGAGTTCTATTTGATTCTGGAGCTAGTTGCTCAATCATAGCATCAAGAATAGTGCCTGAGTTAGATCTACCTAAGTGCGAGAGAATTAGCTTCAATTGCCTTCTGGAGAAATCGTATCTTGCTCTAAACGATATAACGGAATTCCTATAGTGATAAAGAACGTAGAATTCTTCGCGAACTTAGTAGAATTTAACTTAAGAGACTTTGACATCATACTGGGGATGGATTGGTTATCCCAGTATAAAGCGGTGATCGAATGCCAAAAACAAAAGATCACCTTGTCAAAAAGTAGGGGAAAGAGAGTTATCTTTTACTCTCAGCCCCCTAAGAAGAGTAACAAAATCGTTAGTGCACTCAAACTAAGTAACTTGATGCGTAAGGGGTATGAGCTATATGCGTGCTATGTGCACAACCTTGAGGCGGAAGAGAACAAGGTTGATAGCATACCAGTGGTAAGAGAATACCCGGATGTTTTTCCTGAAGACATCCCGGGCATGCCACCTGAGCGAGATCTTGAGTTCACTATAGATCTCATTCCGGGCACAGAGCCTGTATCAAAAGCTCCGTACCGGATGGCACCACTGGAAATGAAGGAGTTAAAGGACCAACTCGAAGAGCTGTTAGGAAAAGGGTATATAAGGCCGAGTACTTCCCCCTGGGGAGCACCGGTTTTATTTGTTAAGAAGAAAGACGGAGGATTACGTCTTTGCATAGATTATCGAGGGTTGAACCAAGTGACTATCAAGAATAAATACCCTTTGCCGAGAATAGAGGATCTATTTGATCAACTGAAGGGAGCTTCAGTATTCTCGAAGATCGACTTACGATCTGGGTATCACCAGTTGAGAATTGCCGAGAAAGACATTCCGAAGACGGCGTTTCGAACTCGATATGGCCACTACGAGTTCACAGTGTTATCCTTTGGGTTAACAAATGCTCCGACAATGTTCATGAACCTCATGAACAATGTATTTCGAGAGCTGTTAGATCAGTGTGTAGTGGTGTTCATTGATGACATCCTGATCTACTCGAAAAACGAGGAGGAGCACGCCCAGCACTTGCACCAAGTGTTAGGGACCTTGCGAAAGAATCAGCTATACAACAAATTGTCCAAATGCGACTTTTGGTTGAAGGATGTAGCATTTCTAGGATATATAATATCCGCTGATTGAGTTTCAGTGGATCCGGCAAAAGTTTCTGCCGTAACTGAATGGGCAACTCCAAATAGCCAAACTGAGATAAGGAGTTTCCTTGGATTAGCCGGGTACTATAGACGGTTCGTGAAGGATTTTTTGAAAATCGCACGACCTTTGACCCAGCTACTGAAGAAGGGAGTATAATACGTGTGGACAGAGGCTTGTGAGACAGCGTTTCAAGAATTAAAGAAACGACTCACAACCACACCCGTATTGACACTACCATCAGAGAATGGTGACTTCGAAGTTTATAGTGATGCTTCGAAGGAAGGTTTAGGTTGTGTCTTGATGCAAGACTCAAGAGTCGTAGTGTATGCATCACGCAAGCTAAAACCTCACGAGGAGAATTATCCGACACACGACCTGGAGTTGGCAGCGGTCGTTTTCGCTCTAAAGATATGGAGACATTATCTGTATGGGCGGAAGTGTCGAATGTTCACCGACCACAAGAGCTTGAAGTATATATTCACTCAGAAGGAGTTGAATTTGAGACAGCGAAGGTGGTTGGAACTTATTAAGGACTACGATTTGGAGATAGCCTACCACGAGGGGAAGGCGAATGTGGTAGCCGATGCCCTAAATCGGAAAACCCAACACGTGACAAACTCGTTGGTAATTCCGCCGGCATTGTACATGGATTTAGCGCGATTGGACGTGGAACTTGTGCATCCTGGCACAGTGAGTGAAACGATCAACGCAATGGTCGTAGAAACTCCAATATTGGACGAGATTAAGCTCGCCCAATCGGGCGACGCGAAACTCAAAAAGATAAAGGGATATATTGCCGAAGGAAAGGCAATAGGATTTGTTGTCCACGAGGATGGAAGCATTCGTTTCAAAGGGAGATGGTGCGTGCCCCAAAAATGTGCCGAGTTGAAGCGAAAGTTGATGGAAGAAGGGCACAATACGCCATACTCAGTGCATCCCGGAGGCGACAAGCTTTACAAAGATCTAAAGAAGATCTATTGGTGGCCGGGAATGAAGAAGGAAGTGGCAGACTACGTGGCGAAATGTCTCACCTGCCAAAAGGTTAAGGCGGTGCGACATAAACCCTTAGGACTGATGCAACTACTAGAGATTCCAAGTTCGTGGCGAAGTGGCAGACTTCGTGGCGAAATGTCTCACATGCCAAAAGGTTAAGGCGGTGCGACATAAACCCTTAGGATTGATGCAACCACTAGAGATTCCAAGTTGGAAGTGGGATAGCATCTCGATAGATTTTGTCTCGGGATTGCCCCGATCACCTAAAGGCATGAATAAGATTTGGGTGATTGTGGATAGGCTAACGAAGACAGCCATATTTATCCCGATGAAGGACACGTGGACTATGGACCAACTGGCCTGAGCCTGCGTTGATAATGTGGTACGACGACATGGAGTACCACATGACATCATTTTCGATAGAGACAGTAGATTTGTCTCTCATTTCTGGACGGAATTATAAAAAGCTCTCGGTACTCAAATCAAAATGAGCACCGCATTCCACCCGATGACGGATGGTCAAACCGAGAGAACAATCCAAACACTAGAAGATATGCTGAGAGCATGCGTGTTGGAATTTAAGGGAAATTGGGAATCCCATTTACCCCTAATCGAATTTTCTTTTAATAATAGCTACCATGCTAGCATTGGCATGTCACCTTTCGAGGCGTTGTATGGACGAAAGTGCCGAAGCCCGTTGAGATGGGAAGAAAACGATAAGTCGGTGGTAGTGGGACCACAACTTATCGAAGACATGGCTCAACAAATCAAGGTGATTCAAGGAAAAATGAAAGCCGCTCAAGACCGTCAGAAGAGTTACGCTGATGTGAGACGACAAGACCTAGAATTTCAAGTGGGAGATAGGGTCATGCTAAAGATATCACCCATGAAGGGGGTGATGCGCTTTGGCAAACGAGGAAAGTTGAGTCCTCGATATATAGGACCTTACGAGATTTTAGAACGAGTCGGAAATTTGGCCTACCGACTGGCTTTACCGCCACAATTAGATCGAGTTCATAATGTTTTCCATGTCTCTCAACTAAAGAAGTATGTGCCGGACCCGACACATGTACTTCAACCAGAAATAATCGAACTCGATGAGGATTTGACTTATGAAGAAGTCCTAGTGCGAATTCTGGACACTAAGGTGCGAGTAACGAGGAACAAAACCGTCAAAATGATCAAGGTTCTTTGGTCGAACCACGAAAGTGAGACGGCAACTTGGGAGGTAGAATCCGACATGAGAGAACGCTACCCGACATTGTTCCAAACCGACACCGACACAGTTATGGGGACATAACTGCAATCTTAAGGGGGAGAGGATGTCATACCATCTATTTTTCGTGCATTTTTGTGAACAAACAAACAAATTCGAATTGTTTTGAACTACGTTATGGCTTGATCCCTTCATAGGGTACGTAGGCAGCTTAGAAGTTTTAAATTCTAAGTTCAGTCACAAAGTAAGAAAATAAACAAAAGACCTTAGTACGAGAAAAACCGAAACACAACTTCGAGGACGAAGTTGATTCTTAAGGAGGGTAGACTGTAATACCCATGAATTTTGCAATATAAAACAAATAATTAAATAAATAAACAATAAATAAAATAAATAAATAATAAATAAATTCAGCAAATAAATAAATAAGGATAAGGAAATGAGAAATGAAATTTAACTTAAAAAGGAATTAAAGGAATTTATTAAATAAAAAGAACTAAATAAAGACAAATAAATTGAACACCGAAACCCGACACCTATGGACTCGAAAACTCGAGTCCAAACATAAATTTAGATCCGAGGGAAATGACGATACGGGGTTCCTATTCCGTAAACCCGAAGATACCCTGGAAATCGGAATCCGGGAGCATAGGGGGATAGAAGTCCGAAAGAGAGGAGGAAAGGCACGACAGATCGCACGACCCGCCCGGACCGAAGTCCAGGCGAGTGCCGCGCGGTGGCCGCGCGGTCAATAGGGGAAAGGCGCGCCACAGCTGCGCCAACGGGCAGATTCGCCGGTTGCGAGATTCACTCGCCCGAATTCGGATTTTCCGACTTCTGTTGAACACCTTTCGGCTCAAGACTCCCCGAGGCCAACCTTGGACGTCCCTAGGTCATGTTTACCGATAAATAAGACCTCGTGTAAGCCCCGAACACTTTTCAAAACCCTACGATATTCTCTATACACAAAACCCCAGATCTGGAAGTCATCGGAGGCACCAAAACCGAGCGAGGACTGCCGTGGACGAATTTGAGAGATCTCCAACATCGTGGTAAGTTAGATCCGTTCATCCATCTCGTTTTTAATTCAAAAACGAAATCCTAATTCTCTTCTTTTCTTTTCTACACCCCGAATCGGATCTAGAACGAAGAACCCGACGAACGGAGAGGATAAACGGTGGACTGGAAGCCACGCCTTCGAACTCGACGATCCCGGACGACTACGAATCTGTAAGTTGACACTTACATGGTTTTGGGAGTAATTAAAATACGAAACCTAAAAGCTTAATCGAAACTTTCAAAAATCTGTCATCGTGTGATTTCTACCGGCGCAACAGTTTTGTCGAATTTTTCCGAACCTTTAAAATTCTTCAAACGAAAAAACTTAAACCCGAAAAAGGTTCTTAAGGCTTAGATCTATCTCCTGTAAAATTTTCAGAATTTTTCATGATGATTTGATATATGAAATCCACCCGAAACCGAACTGCTTGAAATTGGATCTTGAATTTCTTGACAGAACTTAGGTCCGATCTTGATGACGTTTTTGACATTAGTTATAAGCCGATTTAGATCTTTAGCTGAACATGAAAGTTGTAGAAAAATGTCGTAAGAAGGTCTCTATAAAACTTCATTAAGTTTGGAGTTAATTTGCTATGGTAGATCTTGATAATCTTGAACTGCTGTACATGAAATTCGGACAGATTAATGTTTCTACAAAAATTGATGTTTTTGACCTGTTTCGGTATCTCGGATTGAAAAAGTTAAAACACAAACGTTGTTCATCTCGATGTTTCCGATTCTGTGGTAAAATTTCAGAATTTTGGGAATTAAACTCGATTTTTAATGAATTTTGAAGTAAACTGTGGTTGACCGAGTCAAATCTTGAAATCTTGTTGAAACGGTGAAACTAGCCTTTAAGGTTTAAACGAATAGAAGACTCTTTGAAATAAATACATGAAATCTGGAATTTAGGAAATCCCCTTTACAAACTTGATCTTTAAAATTAGGGGTGAGTGCTCTGCAGGGTGCCCTTCTAACGATTCACTTCGTGCCTTTATGGACGATGGTGACCAGCGCAAAATTTTTGAGATATAATGCCAAAACGGCATGAGATATATGGCCTACACTCTCGTGAATATCCATATGGGTTTCCCGAGGCTCTGGAGTGGTACTGGGTATGGCAGATACGGCTGCGGCCGCCGGTTTCCGGCTAAACTTGTTGATATCGCGATGCAATCGTGAAATACTTGAAATACTAAATCTTGGGAGTAATGGGGATTGTTAAATGTTTAATTATTGTCCTTTTAAATTATTAAATGCTTTATTCGAATTAATTATGGTTTTCATTTAAATTATGCTAAGTGTACTATTGGTTAGTGCCATGATTTAAATTATGAGAATTGGTTATATTATTGAAGTAAATTATTTATGATTATTATCATGCTTTTATGTAATTATTAAACTAATGGCTTTTAAACCCTACGATCATGCATGTGTTAACTTACTCAGCAAGTTGTGCTGACCAAACCATTTATTTTTCCTTTTTCCTTACAGAGTATGTGGAACAACACATGAGCACGTTCATGCATGGGGGAAACTATATTTTTGCAAACTTTATTATTAAATTCTTGCATTAGACTATAAGAATAAACGGGCATGTTTAACCCGTGTTTTGACCATGTCGGTCGTATTTACATTTCCACTGCAATATTATACTTAAATACTATTTCCGCTGCATTATGATATTATTATTTTCGAGACTATATTGTATGGGCCCTTTGCAAATGTTTTAAATATTTTTAATTACTGAAATACCTAGCCTTGCATCTCTTTAGTAAGCCGGAGAAACCGTGTCTTACTAGGGAGGTGTGGCGGTGACATCCCGACCTGGGTGACCAAAAACCGGGGTGTTACAGACGCAGCCACCTTAACCAACGTTCGTCACACTTACGTGCTTCGATAATGATTTCTAGGCATGAGCCCTTCTTCAATACCATATTTTCCTCTTAAGGCCGCCACCCACAGCTTGTCAGAGTTTGTAACAAAACTCCATAATTGTTTACCAAGGAGAGCTAAATTCATTTGTCTACATTTTTTAATCCCCAACCCTCCTTGCTTCCTCGGCCTTGTAACAATCTCCCAATTAATGAGATGGAGACCACGCCCATCCTCACCTTTCCAGATCCACCTTCGCACTATTTTATCAATGTTAGAACATACACCAATGGGAAGCATATGAACTTGCATGATATAAATAGGGAAGGAGTTAAGCATCGATCTAGCTAGAGTAATTCTCCCGGCCTTGTTTAATAGAAACGCCGCCCAAGTACTTAATCGGTCATCAATTTTTTTGACCAATTTATCAAAATGAGAGATTTTCAAACGCCTGTGAATTATGGGGAACCCCAGATACATACCAAGATTCGAGACCGCCGTTACACCAAGCATGCCCTCCATGTAACACCCCGGATTTGATAACCCAGGCCGGGATGTCACCGCCACACCTCCCTAGCAAGACACGGTTTCTCCGAGCTTGCTAAAGAGATGCAAGGCTATGGCTTTTTCAGAATTTAAAATATTCAAACAGCCCATTATATTATAATTTAAAAATCATAATATCAAAGTTGCAGCGGAAAGTAATATTTACATATGTATAATGCAGCGAAATTTAAGTATAGGGCCAACATGGCCAAAACACGGGTTAAACAGGCCCGTTCATGCAAGTTGTAATTAAATGCAGGAATTTAAAAATAGAGTTTTCCCCGAATGTCCCCATGTATGCATATGATTATGCATAATCCACATATTCTGAAAGAAAAAGGAAAAAAAATATGGTTTGGTCAGCAAAACGTGCTGAGTAAGTTAACACCTACTATGATCAAGGGGTTTCAAAATCTTTAATTAGATTTAAGAAAAGCATATGCATACAAGACATGATTTAAGTTTTATTCATCTAATAATAATTTAATTACATATTTGAAAAGACAAGGATTTCCACAAGATCATAATTTAACACACGTATAGAGAGGTTTAATTAAATAATTAAATTTTTACTCAGAGGCATGCATACTAACAATTCATCTATCAATTTAAAATTAATAATTTAATTGTGTACCTGAACATGCATTTAATCCATAATAACAATTTAATAAGATATGAAAATTTAAAGACATAATTTTAAATGCATAACTTAAAGACGGGCATAAATAAATAAATACTTAAAAATATCAAATCTTTTATTTCCCCGTAACCATTTCTTAATAATTTGTATAGCCGGTGATCCGGCGGCCGCGGCCGTGTCGTAAGTATCTTGTATAGCCGGTGATCCGGCGGCCGCATCCGTGTCGTAAGTATCTTGTATAGCCGGTGATCCGGCGGCCTGCAGCCGTATCTGCCATACCCAGTAACACTCCGGAGCCTCGGGAAGTCCATACGGACAATCCCGAGAGTGTAGGCCATGTATCTCCCGCCGATTGGCGTAATATCTCATCTAAATTCTCTCGTCCATTATAGGCCCGAAGAGAAAGGCTAGAGGGGCACCCTGCAGAGCACTCACCCTCCACCATAGTATCTCATGTATCGTTTTGATTTAATGTATCGGGGGTTTTCAAAAGTATAGATGCATCGTATTTCAAATCTTTGATCGTTCGTTTCGAAATTTCAAAATCTCTCGATTTAAAAGTCATTTGGCGTCACAGTTTATGCCTTTTTAACTTAAAAATTCGTTTCAAGTCCGAAAAATCTGAAATTTTCACAGTTTATCAAAAACACCCTAACGAACAACTTTCGTGTTTTAACAATTTCGAAATAAGTTGAGAAAACATGTCAAAAATTGAGTTTAATGCAAAAATAGTTCAATGTCCGATGGCAGTTTTAACACAGTTTAGAAAATCGACTTTTTGACATATCAAATGGACTCTAAAAATTCTGAAATTTTAAACACACATACTAGACATGATTATCTACAACTTTCATTTAGATTGCAAAGATCAAATCGAACTTGAAAATATAGAAACAGGCTCATCAAATTCGGACATGTTCACAGGCAGAATTCGAAAATGTGTTGTCAAAACAGTTTTATATTCGATGCGATTTGAGATAGCAAACATCAACGAAAATGTCTGAAATTTTTACACAACCTAGATTTATGTGTTAGGATTAAAAGTCTAGTTTTGAGTTTTTCAGTTTGAACTCTCGAAATAGGGGTTTTGGTTCGATTTCAAATCTATCACAGTTTCAAGTTCGACTCTCCAGGAAGGTTGGTTCTCGGCCGTTTTTGGATATCAAAACGCAATGAAAAATTATGAACATTTTACAAGAACTAGATCTATGTCTTAGAAATGTTTTTCATGTTTTAAGTTTTTTCGTTTGAGCAGTTTTAAGGGTTCGAAAAATTCACACAAAATTGTTGCGCCGAGGGTTTTTCGTGTTGACAGATTTTAGAGTTATTAAATCCATATGTTTGGTTGCATTTTAAGTCACCCAAAACCAAGTAAGTATTAACTTACAGTGGGGATGATGTCTAGGAGGTCACGGGGTCGTCCGGAATCCACGGGATGTCACGAACGAATCTCCTCAAGTCGATTATTCTTCATTTGGCTCCGATTTGTGTTTTTGAGAATAAAAACCATAAGTTAGAATCTAAATCCGACGAAAACTATGAAACGAAGTTCAAGACTTCATCTTACCACTATCTAGGGTCTGAATACTTCCTCTCCACGTCCTCCTTTCTCCGGTTTGTTCGTCGGAAAGTGATCGGAAGGCAAGAACACAAGAGAATATGGAGTTTTCGGTTTGAGAGAAGTCTGAGAGAGTTTAGAGGTGGTTTGGAGGGTGAATGGGGGTTAGAAAATCTGGTAAAGGGTATTAGGATCACCAAAATTTCGTCCATAATACCTTTCCCCCGTTGGTGATCGAGTTTCCATCGTCGGGACACGAAAATATGGTAAGAAAATCGCCAAAACGCGTCAAGTGTAGCAGGCTGCGAGGTTGGCGTGGGGTTGGCGCGGGGTTTGCCCTAACCCCGCGCGGACCCAGACTGGGCCGCGGTCTGGGCCGGGTCGTGCAATCCCTTTGGGCCTTTCCTCTTCCTCCTTCATTTTGGGCCTTTGTCTTCTCTTTGGGCCTTTCTCCTTCTATTTTCTTGGGCTATCTCTTGAACTTTAAATCCTATTTCAAATTTATTTGGGATCTCAAATTAATTTAGGGTTCGAAATATTAAGTCCATCTAAATTTGGTTCCCGTGCGATAATTTATTTAATTAAATTATTTTCGACTTCACGGGTTCTTGGATACTTAATTCCTTCTTGAATTAAATTCCTTTTCTCATTTCTTCTTTTAATTATTTATTTATTTATTTATTATATTCATTTATTTATTATATTTATTTATTATTTATTTATTTATTTATTTATTTTATGTTGAAAAATTCTCGGGTATTACAGTCTACCCTCTTTAAGAATCAACTTCGTCCTCGAAGTTGTGTTTCGGCTTTTTTTTTCGTGCTAAGGATTTTTTCTTTTTTTTATTATTTTGTGACTGAACTTAGAATTGAAATTTCTAAGCTGCCTACGTACCCGGTGAAGGGATCAAGCCATAACGTAGTTCAAAACAATTTGGATTTGTTTATTTGAAATACAAAATATTCGGATTAGAATATTCGGGTCGTTACATCCTCCTCCCCTTAAGATTACAGTTATGTCCCCATAACTGTTGTTGGATCGGTTTGACCCAGGGTTGGGTAACGTTGTATACAATCATTCTCACTGAGCTGGCAAGTCCGCTTGGTCTACAGCATTCCATCGTCCTACAGCTCTTCCTTGATCTCCTTGTTGAGGGTTTGCCAAATCTAGCCTCTTCTCAATCATCTCCGCACGAACATTGCATTCTCTAATCATGTGGTCTTCTCCACCACATCTATAACAAGTCCCGCGCCTTGGGTATTCGCGCACCAGATGGGCTTGGTGGCACTGCAGGCAACGTGGTATGAATGCTTCATGGTTGTCATCTCGACTGTTTGGGTTCTGAGGTTGGTCAGGTTTAATGGTCACGTCCTCTCTCTTGTTAATGTTCTCTATCCGCGTTCGGCAGTCACGCAGCCGATGACCAAATCGACCACACCGAAAGCACGCTCCGGGCTTAGGGCATCCTTTCGCATAATGTGGGTTACCACATTTTGGGCATCGTGGCGTATAGTCACCATGGTTGAAAACTATCCCTCTGTTTCCTCCATTGTTGCCTTCAGGTGGTCTATTCGGGCCTCCCCGAATATGGTTCCTTCCTGAGTAGTTATAGGTTCTGTGGTCCCGTTTCCTCTTGCCTTGCCCTTGGTTGATGAGTGCATTTCCCAAGGCAACCACAGCTTCCTCTATAGCTCTCAATCGGTCACTTAAGTTCTTAGGCATGGAGGCTACTTCCCCTCCTTGATTGGGTGCACTAACGTCTTGTACTAGTTCATCGGGTTGTCGTGGCTCTTCGTTGGTGTTGGGTGGGATAGGTGGATTGTTAGGTCTTCCTTTAGGTGCCATTTTCTGTTATTAAGCACGCGAAGATGAGTTTCTAAGTGATCAAGATCTAGGACTAAGGCAAAGTTAGTCTCAAGTTAGCGCTTCTAAGTCAAGTCTCAAGGTCATGTCGAACACTAGAGTGAGAAGTTTAGGTATCACATACGATTCACATAAGAGGTTAGTACAAATATTTATGTATGCATATGCATATGAAATCCCCCCAATAAAATTTTAATTTACGCATGCATTTATTTATCCATGAGTTTTAAAAATAAATTTATTCCATGGATAGATTATAAAAGAATAAGGATAAAAGGTTTGGGCCACTATATTGGGCCGAAAGAAATAAATTATTTGGGCTTTAAGTAAAAACAAAGTTATTGGGCCCAACATAGTAATTAAATATTGGGCTAAAGATTTGGGCTAGGAAAAATAAATTTTGGGCTCAAAAGGTTTGGGCTTAGAAAAAAAATTTTGGGCTAAAAAATGTTAGTTTTAAAATAATAATGGATTTTTAAACATAATACTAGTTTAAAATAATACTCGTAATAGTTTAAAAATAATAATACTAGTTTTAAAAATAAACCTGGCTCTGATACCACTTTGTAACACCCCGGATTTGATAACCCAGGCCGGGATGTCACCGCCACACCTCCCTAGCAAGACACGGTTTCTTCGAGCTTGCTAAAGAGATGCAAGACTATGGTTTTTTCAGAATTTAAAATATTCAAACAACCCATTATATTATAATTTAAAAATCATAATATCAAAGTTGCAGCGGAAAGTAATATTTACATATGTATAATGCAGCGGAATTTAAGTATAGGGCCGACATGGCCAAAACACGGGTTAAACAGGCCCGTTCATGCAAGTTGTAATTAAATGCAGGAATTTAAAAATAGAGTTTTCCCCGAATGTCCCCATGTATGCATATGATGATGCATAATCCTCATACTCTGAAAGAAAAAGGAAAAAAAATATGGTTTGGTCAGCAAAACGTCCTGAGTAAGTTAACACCTACTATGATCAAGGGGTTTCAAAATCTTTAATTAGATTTAAGAAAAGCATATGCATACAAGACATGATTTAAGTTTTATTCATCTAATAATAATTTAATTACATATTTGAAAAGACAAGGATTTCCACAAGATCATAATTTAACACACGTATAGAGAGGTTTAATTAAATAATTAAATTTTTACTCCGAGGCATGCATACTAACAATTCATCTATCAATTTAAAATTAATAATTTAATTGTGTACTTGAACATGCATTTAATTCATAATAACAATTTAATAAGATATGAAAATTTAAAGACATAATTTTAAATGCATAACTTAAAGACAGACATAAATAAATAAATACTTAAAAATATTAAATCTTTTATTTCCCCGTAACCATTTCTTAATAATTTGTATAGCCGCTGATCCGGCGGCCGCAGCCGTGTCGTAAGTATCTTGTATAGCCGGTGATCCGGCGGCCTGCAGCCGTATCTGCCACACCCAGTAACACTCCGGAGCCTCGGGAAGTCCATACGGACAATCCCGAGAGTGTAGGCCATGTATCTCCCGCCGATTGGCGTAATATCTCATCTAAATTCTCTCGTCCATTATAGGCCCGAAGAGAAAGGCTAGAGGGGCACCCTGCAGAACACTCACCCTCCACCATAGTATCTCATGTATCGTTTTGATTTAATGTATCGGGGGTTTTCAAAAGTATAGATGCATCGTATTTCAAATCTTTGATCGTTCATTTCGAAATTTCAAAATCTCTCGATTTAAAAGTCATTTGGCGTCACAGTTTACGCCTTTTTAATTTAAAAATTCGTTTCAAGTCCGAAAAATCTGAAATTTTCACAGTGTATCAAAAACACCCTAACGAACAACTTTCGTGTTTTAACAATTTCGAAATAAGTTGAGAAAACATGTCAAAAATTGAGTTTAATGCAAAAATAGTTCACTGTCCGGTGGCAGTTTTAACACAGTTTAGAAAATCGACTTTTTGACATATCAAATGGACTCTAAGAATTCTGAAATTTTAAACACACATACTAGACAGGATTATCTACAACTTTCATTTAGATTGCAAAGATCAAGTCGAACTTGAAAATATAGAAACAGGCTCATCAAGTTCGGACATGTTCACAGGCAGATTTCGAAAACGTGTTGTCAAAACAGTTTATATTCGATGCGATTTGAGATAGCAAACATCAACGAAAATGTCTGAAATTTTTACACAACCTAGATTTATGTGTTAGGATTAAAAGTCTAGTTTTGAGTTTTTCGGTTTGAACTCTCAAAATAGGGGTTTTTGTTCGATTTCAAATCTGTCACAGTTTCAAGTTCGACTCTCCTGGAAGGTTGGTTCTCGGCCGTTTTTGGATATCAAAACGCAATGAAAAATTATGAAAATTTTACACGAAGTAGACCTATGTCTTAGGAACGTTTTTCATGTTTTAAGTTTTTTCGTTTGAGCAGTTTTAAGGGTTCGAAAAATTCGCATAAAATTGTTGCGCCGAGGGTTTTTCGTGTTGATAGATTTTAGAGTTATTAAATCCATATGTTTGGTTGCATTTTAAGTCACCCAAAACCAAGTAAGTATTAACTTACAGTGGGGATGATGTCTAGGAGGTCACGGGGTCGTCCGGAATCCACGGGATGTCACGAACGAATCTCCTCAAGTCGATTCTTCTTCCTTTGGCTCCGATTTGTGTTTTTGAGAATAAAAACCATAAGTTAGAATCTAAATCCGACGAAAACTATGAAACGAAGTTCAAGACTTCATCTTACCACTATCTAGGGTCTGAATACTTCCTCTCCACGTCCTCCTTTCTCCGGTTTGTTCGTCGGAAAGTGATCGGAAGGCAAGAACACAAGAGAATATGGGGTTTTCGGTTTGAGAGAAGTTTGAGAGAGTTTAGAGGTGGTTTGGAGGGTGAATGGGGGTTAGAAAATCTGGTAAAGGGTATTAGGATCACCAAAATTTCGTCCATAATACCTTTCCCCCGTTGGTGATCGAGTTTCCATCGTCGGGACACGAAAATATGGTAAGAAAATCGCCAAAACGCGTCAAGTGTAGCAGGCTGCGAGGTTGGCGTGGGGTTGGCGCGGGGTTTGCCCTAACCCCGCACGGACCCAGACTGGGCCGCGGTCTGGGCCGAGTCATGCAATCCCTTTGAGCCTTTCCTCTTCCTCCTTCATTTTGGGCCTTTGTCTTCTCTTTGGGCCTTTCTCCTTCTATTTTCTTGGGCTATCTCTTGAACTTTAAATCCTATTTCAAATTTATTTGGGACCTCAAATTAATTTCGGGTTCGAAATATTAAGTCCATCTATATTTGGTTCCCGCGCGATAATTTATTTAATTAAATTATTTTCGACTTCACGGGTTCTTGGATACTTAATTCCTTCTTGAATTAAATTCCTTTTCTCATTTCTTCTTTTATTTATTTATTTATTATATTCATTTATTTATTATATTTATTTATTCATTTTTAATTATTTATCTATTTATTTATTTATTTTATGTTGCAAAATTCTCGGGTATTACATTCCAGCAAAGCAAAGTCAGCGACCGAGGCATTAGGCGAGCAAAATGCATTTGATTTGTCCAGGTCCATGTGTAGGCCGGAACGGGAGCCAAACCTGGATAAAATAGATGCCATACTATTAATACTTTTCTCCTCCAATTCTGCACAAAAAAATGTGATCGTCAGCGAGCATTAAGTGAGAAATCCCTATGCCCCCAGCACATAATTTCAAAGGCTTCCAGCAGCCATTATGGACAGCTTCCAGAATAGTCTTAGATAGTTTCTCCATCACTATCACAAATAAGTAAGGTGACAATGGGTCACCTGTCACAGGCCACGCCGAGCTTTAATATTTCCTATGGGCGAACCATTCCATTGGGTAGAGAAGCTAGAGGATGTGACACACGCCGTAATAAGCTTCCTACAATGTCCTGGCAATTCCAATTCAAGCAGGCACTCATCCAAGAATTGCCAACTCACCATATTAAAAGCTTTAGTGAGATCGATTTTAATAACGGCCGCCTTAGAAGTCGACCGCGGGCTTTCCATAGAAGCTACAATTTCTGTAACAGTATACCATTATCATAAGTACCCCTACCCGGCAAGAAGGCAGACTGGTTAGGTCCAATAACTCACAAAGGATAGGTTCGTAGGTGATGGACCAGAACTTTGGTTATAATCTTGAAGGCCACATTACAAAGCGTTAGAGGCTGAAATTGTTTTAGGGGTCGGGCGCTTCCACCTTCGGAAGAAGACAAAGGAATGCGTGGCCAGACTCTCAGGTATCCGTCTACTGAATATCGCTTCTTGCACAAGTGTAATAATTGGGTCTTTGAGCCGAAAGCCCGCGGGAAAGCCATCCGGACCCGGGGTAGAAAATGACCTCATTGAAAACAATGCATCCACGACCTCTTTATTTGTAACAGCTGAGTCCAATTCTTGCTTATGGAGTGCATGAATTGGCGTTAGAGCAGGAAGGTCATCTCCAGTTGCAACAGTAGAAGGGATATCAAACATGGAGCCAAAATATTCAATAGTGTGAGCTTGCAACCTGTCTTGTTCCTCAACCCACTGCCCATCTTCCAATTCCAGTCCATAAATCTTGCTCCTCTTCCTTCGAATTTTCGTCTTGGCATGGAAATATTTAGTATTTTGATCTCCAACCCTTACCCAAGGATCACAAGCTTTTTGATACCACATAAGTTCTTCTTGAACAAGAACTCCTTTCAATTCACCTCGAACTTCGTCATATAATCTCCAAAGCCATGCCGAGTCAACACTAGCCAAACATTTCTCAATGCCGATAATACGGTTTTTAAGCTTTCGCTTCCTCTCCTGAATATTCCCAAATATATTTTTGTTGAAGACGATCGACCTTTCACGAACTTCATCAAGAATATTTTTCAGTTCGTTGCCCGCCTCTTGCTTGCTTTCTATAATCAAATCCTTATATAGGCTATGCTCCTTCCACATACATTCCCAGCGAAACGGACTAGCAACTCTGGAAGCCACATTGCCGCCACACAACAATTTTAAAGGACAATGGTTCGATCCGACACGAGGCAAGTGCAGCATCCTGCCATCCTCAAATAATTGTTCCCAAGCAAGATTGACCATAGCCCGATCTAGTCTCTTGCTAATTCGTCGGCCTCCTCCCGCCATTCGAGACCACGTGAATTACGGCATTTCCCCCCATATAAGGGTCCACTCCCCTTAATGGTCGGAAGACATACCCACAGTGCCCCCGCCGCGGACACTAACAGCTGAGAACGTGGCTTACGGCAAGCGGGTCAGGCTAAGGGTCATGAGTCCTTTATCAGCCAAATTTTCAGACTACGGATATAAAATCCTTATCAGTCTCCATGCCCAGGATAAAATACTAACTATGCCCAATCGGATACCGACTCGTAAGCATAGGGTATCCAATACCCTCGGAAGCATAATTTAAGTTCACAATCATATCAACACATGTCCATACGCAAATCAACGCATCATGACAAGATAAGCAACTCATCGCGAGTTAAGTATAATCAGGGGTGTGCCAAGTCCCACGTATCGGCACTCAACTCATACATCAAAATAGAAGCAACGCAAGATTCCATCCTAAACTAAGGCATGGTAGATCTTCTCTATTCGCAAACTAAGTTCCAGATTATGAGCATAATAATTAGTGAGATATTCGTGAACAGTTCTAGCCTAATTCTAAGGCATCCTCATTATACGCAGGGAATCCGTACACACGAGAGTTCCCAATACTAAGGCAACATAGACTATACTAGTCTATTCCTAACCCCTATCTAATTTGCTATTCTAAACCTTGCCTTTATCATAAGTCTTCAAAGCTTTCCGGTTGAACATCTTCATTTTCCACAACGGCTTGATATAAAATTACGGTTGTCCCTACACAACAATACCATCATAAGAATAAAAATAGTTCTCATCGCAATACCAACACAATAATCCCTTCCTCCAACACCAACATTCATCCCCAATCACCTTGTCCAACATTCACATTCAACCCCCTTTCTTCCATCCCACATCGAACACCAAAACATTATAGCAAGCAATCCAATTTAATCCAAGCATAGTCCACACATCAAATAATTCATGCTTTCTAAATCAACAATGCAAGAGCTAACAAGTATTCAAAAAGGAAGCCTCATTTACATAAACTTCAATAATCTCCAATCCACATCCCAACAAACCATATGAACAATTAAACGTTACCCACCAACTCCATATAACAACTATATATATATATATACTAGAATTCGACTGCCGCGCGCTACGCTGCGCGGGCCGACGAGTGGGTTTTATAACTGATTTGTAAAGTTCAATTGAAAATAATTTGTAGTGGATGTATGAGAAAAGCTTTTATTCTTGAGTCTTAGTGTATTCCAATTTCCATGTATTTATTGAACAAAATAAATAAGTAATAAGAAAGTGGAAGTGTGGAACACCAGATAAGGCCAAGATAAGGCCAAAAAGAACCGGGTGAATTTTCTAAAGTAATAAGTGTTTATATGATAAACATGAACATGAAAAGTAAAATGACCACTGCACGCAGCTCAGGCATAAGTGATGCGAATCTAGTTTTTTAAATCTTCTTGTGTTCCTCGGAAGACATAACTTAAGGCTTCCAAAACAATGCAATAGCCTTACATAAACAAATCGTGTTTAGCAAAAGTAACAGTGTAACACACCCCAAATGATAGAATATCTCTTATTCTGGCTAAACTTTGACTTGCTACCAGATTTTTAAAGATTTAATTTTTTGACAGTTGATGTTTCGTAGACATAGGATGCATGGCGAGACTGTGAACAGAGAGAATGTTAAAAAAAACCAATGAAAAGCATTGGAACTTCCATTTATAGCTAAACTACAAACTACAAAGTCAGGCAATTCAAACAAATTAGACAGATAATCAGCTATCTCTTCCCAGGTTTGCCATTGGAATGATCACATAATTAAAATTTGAGTACATAAATTAGGGCATTCCAGAGGGGAAAATTACCTATAACAGAAAGAGAAACCCATCGAAGATGTGGCGGATGACAATTGCATGGAGTTTGCTTGCCCATGTCCATTTTGAAGTACGCATTGTCGCCTATGGAGTGCCATTTTGGAACCCATAAACAACAGCAAAAACAACATGGTTCAAATCCTGAAACCATTGTAAGAAAATTTGAGAAAAGTCACGCTCAAGAAATAATTTTACTTGGTTTCAGGTCTCAAGAAACGACAGCATGGTTCATATCCTCAAGGCTTAGCGATTTAATTTAATTTATTTGATAAATATTGTCCAAAATACATGAGATAAAACATTTGTACAAAAGCTTTATTTATTTAGTGTAATAGTTGTCATTTGTGTATCTTTATTGATCTGTCCATTGTAATAGTTGTCATTGTAATCAATACTTGTAGATTTAGTTTTTTTGTTTAAAAAATATAAATATTCTTAATAATAATTTATAATTATAATTACATAGATTGGATTAAGCTTTAATATTGAAACTTAAATGTTTTGAATTTTCAGACTTATAGTCAAGCAACATATATGAAAATCCAACAATAATATAGGGCGTAGGATGTACCAACTACCAAGCATGATGTAATGCATTAGCTCCTGATCGATTGATCATGGATATTCTCTCTGTTTTGTGATGCTACCAACATTGGATGATTTATAGATCACCTCAATCATGGTTATATGCAACAAATAATAGGTAAACTAAATGATTAATTACAAAGAAATTGAACCACCAGTCTTGCCAGACTGACGCATAAAAGTTTTTTTTCCCTTTTTTTTTGATGTATAGCTCTACAGCTAGGAAATGGATGGTGGGAACCCATGCCACGCAAATTACAAAGGGACAAAAGGGAGGGATAGAGGGCCGGGTGGGGAATCGAACCCCCAACCTAAAAGTTGGAAGTCAGGGGACGTGAAGTGCATGAAGTACCATGAAAAATAAGCAAAATGACAATGCACCTTATTGGAGAAACCGTATAAACAGCTTCAGATAAAATGATTAAGATGTCATGAGTTTGTTAAAAAACAATGGATGTCATTTAATTCAAGATGTTTATGGAGAATTAGTTTGCAATGCTTGATGATACCAGATTTAAAGAAACACAAAGTATGCTCTAGAACTGTGAGGAATAGGATTGCGTTATTGTAATGTCTAACTCAAAAACATAAACCACCTATGTCAAGAATCTGTTAAGGTTCCAATGAGCTAAAAATAGTATTCAATAACAAAATGATAATTGACTCAGCCATCAGCGGTAAGCTAATTATTCTTTTCAGAAATCAGGGAACAAACCTCAATGATAGGTAGATTTAGCGAACTTTAATGTAAGATGCACCAGGATCTGAAGCTTTCTCACTTTTCCTAACAGTGACTATATCCTAAAACATTGACCAGTGACCAACATTCAAGAAGACAATCAACAGGATCATCTATAGATGTAACCTGCAACAGAAATGATTCAGAAAAAAATATTCATCAAAAGGAACTCGTAAGATGAAGGCTATTCCAGTTTACTTATATTCTAACCAACATGGTCGAAAGAGACTCTTTCTTCAATTTTGAAGGCCTGAGCAGAGGTATTGATATTTTTCTTCATGAAATACACTAAATGTATAGCTTAAAAAATGCACTAAATTCACCATATACAGAGCATTTCTCAAAACTATACTCAAGGATTCGTAATTAAAAGTATAACCGAAAAAAAAAACATAATAACCCAAACACTGTCAAAGATATAGTCCCGACTACCTTAGACATCCTCTTGATTTTAGCAAGCATGCCATTGTTCAATTTCTTCGCAATAGAAACCTCCATTCTACTCTTACAAGAATAGTTTTTCAAGCAAGAAAGAATAAAAAATTAATAACAGAAAGAGAGGGCATGAATAAAAGAAGTGACCCAATTTAAAATAATTAGGTAGTCAAATTGCAAACAAGATGTCAAATTAGGAAGAGAATAAGAGATGGATGACCGTGTTGGGATCATCAATGTATATGTGGTAACTGGAGTTGATAAATTAAAAGAAAATAAATGAGGTAAAATCAAAAGGGATAAACATATAAATACAGTGCGCCGAGGAGATTCTTAATATGCTTATAGCGGGATTTATTTATTTTCTCATAAGAATGAACAACGCGCTAGGTTTGTTTCACCAGGTATCTACTTCTACTCAACCTGCATTTCATAATGCATATGAGAGTAACGATAATATATATTTTCATACAAAACCCCAATACTTTATTTTCCTAAGTCAGTAATCTCTAAATAAACTCATGTTTCTCAAGACAGTACACCACTAGCTCATTTTATATTGAAACTGCTTCAAATGGATTTTAAGGCTACCGGAAGGGCCAAAAATCATGTTAAAGAATCTTAAGAAAAGGTTGCAGGTGGTAAAGATTCTCAATTACCAACACAAAGAAAAATATGAAGTATATAAACTCGAAAAGGCAGCACAAATGAACCTATAGAACCTAATGAACAAAGCAAATAGTAAAACATAAAACAACCATGAGTCAAAGCTCACAATGGTAGAAAAATCCTTTAGCCTTTCCCATATCTCTTACTTCTCCAGTAGTATGTGAATGAGAAGAAGCCAAAGCTCACAATGCATCCAGGGCACAATTATTACTTGCATTTTGCAGCTGAACAACATTTTGGACAACTTCAAGATGTGAGCTATACAAAATCCTTGAAGCAATTACTTTTTCCTTCAACTCCAAAGAAGCCTGCAAGCCAAACGACAATCATAAGCTTCATGCCTTCATGCAAATGAGAAATCTTAAAAGCATTGTCAAAAGAAAAAATGCAATTTCATTAGAATTCGTGAAAGATATCAACACCACTCAATCAACTAATAGGCACTATACAAAGCAGCAACAAAGTGTGTGCACAGATGATGGACAACGAAAGAAGGAGAATAAAATAGTGCACAGATGATGGACAACGAAAGAAGGAGAATAAAATATAAGGCATAATATAGCCGAGCAAAATTCAAGACTACCTTACAAAGAACACAAACGAGGAAAAATTAATCATAATTTTGCAATCATCAATCCGCTGAAACTTTATAAAAAGAAGAGCTAAGCAGCAAAGATTGTAACAAAAAATTCCACATAAGATAAAAAAAATTCACCTATGAATTGAAACTTTGCACATAAAAATCAACATCAATTAGGTTAAGGGGTAAACATATACATAGAAACTTGATGCATGCTTACAAAAAAACATGCATGTGCTAAGAAAAATATCACGAAAGGAGAATTGATCTAATTCAACCTTTTCGGATTTATCAATTCAACCTGAAAGAGTGTTACCCCAGTGAAGAGGCAAGTGTTGGATAATTTGATTTTGATCATTGTTGCAATAAACTGCAAAATTCTTCCGTCAATTCCAACCACACAAGCAAGTTCACGAAGGTAGAAAAATTAAAACCATGCGTAAAGAATTTAACAAGCCCTAAGAATTGATGAAGGATAAATACAATTTAACCCTAGAAGTGAATTCCCTAATCGATTCAAAATTTAAACAGAACATATGCCCTTTTTAATCCTGGACAAGAGCAGAAGCAGAACGTAACGTGGACAGGATGGACAACGGAATATATAAAACCTAACCCTATGACCACTGAAAAACATTGGAGATGTAACAAAATAATTAGATTAGAAACCAAAACATTGACACTTTTATGGGAATGATATGGGAATCCAAAATTATTTATTTCTTGAAATGCATACTCCAGTTACAACAATGTCAACATATTATGACCAAGAACAAGCAAGAATAATAATTAAAAACACCTAATTTTCCCCAAAGCTCATGGGTTAATCTGAGGACGTCAATCTTTTAAAATGCTTCCAGGAATTGTCATTGGATCATCTACCAGCTTCTCAATTATTTACCCCAACTCACGATGAAGAACTCGCATCAACAAGACTAAATAGAGATAGCAATGTAGCATCACTTACTGGCACAGCCACCAAGTCGATTTACACACTGGAAAAATCGATCATGAAGATCTGGAGCCCACCTAAGAAGTCATATAGATATATATCTACAAAATTTAGCAAAATAATCATATCATCCATCATCAGTAGCATTCAGAATCAATAACCAATCAAATTTCCCAATTGAAAACCAATTACTCATAAACCCAAAGCAAACACATCCAATTGGAAAATAGGTGCATAGGAAAATACGGAAAATTGGCAGACAAAATAAGGAAATTCAAGAAACTTTCCAGCACAAGGTGAATTCAAAAGCAATTCTCAATCAAAGCAGTGAAAGAAACACAAATAAATATAAACAAAAGACGACGTAAATGTGTTTACTGGAACAAGCATACCTGCATTATGCAAGATATTGTTTCTCTGGTTCTCTCAAAATTGCTAGTATCTCCATCCCCATAAACCTTAAAATAATAAATCAAAAGGCCCAAGAGATAGCGCAGGCAAGCAGATATTGAGTTTAAAAAATCTTCCTCCACAGAATTTCAAAGTGAGTTAATTAGAATGAAATTGAAGTGAACAACAATAAAAACCTACCAAAGGTGTAGAAGGTTTGTTATGCATATTAGGAAACACCCTTGTCGTTTCCTGATAAGGATCCAGGTTACCACCCTCCAAATCGCCGTCCATTGCAATGGATTGAAAGCTGTACCCTTTGAACTACAGTTAGGGGCCAGGGCCCCCCAAACCCGGTTGAAGTATCTTGAAAGCCACCAGCCAGGCCCTGCAATACCTTGTGATCAATATTCCAAGTAATTAAGTTTCAATGACCTTATAATTAATTTAGACGAAAGATTCATAAATTCTAGAACACGATCTCATAATATATCACATTCTGGGGGATATGTAGAAACAACAATAATGAAAATTGACCAGGAATTTTACCTCAGTTATGTAACAGGTGTGAACGGGAGCCAGCTTTAAACGGCTCTTCCAATATTGTAAACTAATTGAAAAGATAATCAGCAATAATATACACTTTCATCAGATTGCAAGTGAATAATCATAAATGGCAACACTGGAAAATAGACTCGGGCATTCAATCAGCTGGTAATTGAGCGGCATTCGTAGCCTGTGCACAAATGTATTTGAACCGCAACTCAACGGGGAAAAAATTGCACAAGCATACATCCATTGTTCAACAAAAAGAATCCATTTCTCAAGCACAAAACAGAAAAAATGGGAGGAATCTAATAAAGCTACTGGAAGAAAATATTAATATGAGTGGTCACCACTCCAATTTAAGGAAAACGTATACCTGTAGGGGGAGGCAAAGGCAGGTAACCGATTGGAGTGTTGGTGAGGCGGACGGCGGCTCCAAGCACGAGCACCGGTTCCTGGTGCGACGCGACCCGATGGCCCTGGACAAATGAAGGAAGACAGCGGCACACGAACAACAATTCAGGGCGGGGACTCCGCCAGAACAACATTGCACAAGATAGAAATAGACAGCATAATGATTGATAATGAAAAGGGGGCGAGCGACATTCATACCCTAGCGAGACGACGAACCGCGGGAGCTATTTCTTAGGTGGTCGTGTGGAAGGTAGCACCGATCGATGGATTCCGTAAAGGAGCCACGCAAGGGTCAGTGATGGAGTGGACTTCGACGCGGGGCCTACGTCAGAGGCAGGGCCGATAGAGGAGCAGCGATTCGGGACCGTGCGGATGCGTGGCGTCGGGGCGCCGGTGCAGCGGCGTTGCAACGCGACGCAGCGGCAAGCGAGCGGCGAGCGGGAGCGGGTACGAGGACGATTTCGCCCGTCTAATTGAGGGTACGAGCGGCGTTCAAACGAAGAGATGCGCGGAAGGTGGAAATGGGGGCTCCAATTTCGTCCGTGTAATTGAGGGCTACTGCGATGAATCGGGAGAACAAAATTGATTTGGGGGAAGAAAGGGAATAGATGGGCACACCGGGTCGGGGAAATGGATCCGCTACTGTTACACTGTAGCTCTAATGTTACTGTTGTACTGTAGATACTGTAGATAGAAGGTTGGTATATATATATATTAGATATTTATCATGGTAAGACATTTAACAAGTCCCCAAAATCACCATTTAAATAACTCCAAGTTCAACAATGTATCAATAAAATTCCCAAAGCGCATATTCTTTCTCAAAGGATTTATAAACTACAATTCCACCTTTAAAACTAGTTTCAATTAAGATCCACTATGCTCAATAAATTCCCAAGTCCATAACCACAATAAAGTCCCTTTAACATTTACCTTAAGAAAGGCCAACCAAATTATAAGACTCCCAAAACAATCCCACATTCATACCTCAAGAATCAAACATGCTTATAACTTAAATTCAAGCTACTCCAAACATCATTTTCATCACCAACTTCCAATATTCAAGAATCAATCTACATATGCACATATTTACGTATTTCAATCCAAGAATCCCCAAATTTACAATTAATCTTAATTAATCAACATTTACACATGCCCAATGTTCCCAACAAAATGCATTCTGACAACTACCAAGCAAGCTCATAAGTTGCACAAACAATACCACACAAATCATCCTTCTCAACCAACCACATAATTCAATAAAATCATAAGCATCCAAGGCTAAAGAATTCAACAATCCATATTGTCCAACACATTACGAAATCCCCAAATCAATAACTCAAAAATCAGTAAAACAATAAGCAAGGAAAAGAGGAACACTCAACACCACCACACCACTGCCGGAACACCACCACGTCGGCCAACACCACCACCACGCCACCGGCGACAGGCCGGCGGCAACCACCAGCAGCAGTGGCGATTTCGCCGCTGCACAGCAGCAGCAGCAGCTGCTGCTGCTCCTCCGGCGTTGCGCCACCGCGGCGCCACCACCATGGCCACACCGTCGTCCTCGTTCTCCTCCGCAACTCCGGCGACCTTCCTCCTCCAGTGAGCAGTCCAAATGGAACTCCAAAGCTTCCCCAAAACTTCCCAAAACTCGCTTAAGAGGAAGAAGAAAGAAAATGAATCCATACCTAGGTAAGAGTTTGAATAGAGTCTCAATTCCACCTCCCCATCCTTCCACCTCGCCACTGCCTCTTCTTCCTCCTCTCCAAGTCGCGATTTGAGCTCCCATTGAGAGATCCCTAATTTTGGCTCTTCAAAGTGACGGGATGTTGGGTGGGAATGAAGCCAAATCTTTAGTTTCCCCAATTTAAGGTCAAAGGACCTATTAGCAATTCATTAATTGCACCTTGACCCCTCCATAATTCCAATACTATACTTCTTCCTTATTGATGGATTGGGCTCTTAATTAATCTCATTGGGCTACTTAAATAATATATCAAGCACCAATTTGATTAATTAAGCCAACTTAGTTAATTAATCATGATTAAATTAATTTAACCATGAATTAATTATTCGGGATATTACAATCCCTCCCCCTTAGGATCATTCGTCCTCGAATGAAATAAGGGTATGGTTTACTGGGCGATGATCACTAAATTGGAGTGAGATCCAATTTGGGATGCCTTCTTCAAACGTTTCATTTGTTCCCTTACATTGCAAATTCAGCCTCATGTAGGAACGATAGTTCTTACACTCTAAATTTTCTCATACCGAAACACTTCATCCTCCATGTTATTAATCGCCCTTGGTCATTACTCATATTCTTGACTTTCATCAAGTTCCTCATTATCAGGTTCCATGATTCCATTTAAATCATATACCAATTCCCTCAATTGAGATATGGGAAACACATCATATATGTTATAGCCTCCAACTGAGGACTCTAGTGGTAGATCGCATTCCTCATCCTCTTAATGCTTCTAGGCGATCGCATTACCTAGAGCTCTGTTTAGCTCGACTTCCAATTCTCTTTATTTCACGTATATGAAATACATGAATTAGACAACAATCTGATTGTAGTTCCAAATTTTACCTCTTCAGAACCACATAACCTTATGTTTGTTCGGAGTCTCTTCTTTAGCCTGTCTCTGATAATTTTCGACAAGTCTGGTCGTCTCTTGAAGAGTTATGAACTCTACTCTTCTAATTTTGAATAGCCACCCATTTGATGAAGTTTCATCAATTGACTATAAATTAGTTCTTAGATGATGCCAACTTAGCACTCTAACAGTGTTGGCTATCATAAGAGGAATCTAACATCATCGGATGTTTCTCCCCACTCGCATAAGAAACTAATTCACAAACTCGGATCCAGTCAATAAAATTCTTTATTAGATCCGACATCCCATTACGAGCAGTAGCCTTTTTCTATACTTCTCCATCGACTTTAGACAAATCAATTAGATATATTGTCTTTAAATGAGCTCACCGTCTATTGCTAACCTGCGAGTCTCACGCTCATATCGTCTTCCTTCTCACACTTTTAACATCATGCCTCAGGATTACTAGAATACAATCATCATGCTGGCCTGAAGCTTCTGTTCCTTGCATGCTATCACACAATTATCTCGTCGGTCTCGTGTTTTCTCATTGAAACGTTGAAAATTTTCATACAATCCACTCAATGACCATGCTTAACGATCCCAACTTCAGTGAATTTTACCCCGTGAGCCATCTCAATCTACGGCACGTAGTGTTAGTCTTGATGGCATTCCGAGATTCCATCCCTTCCGAGGATTTATTACACAATTCCTAACTGTTGAAACAGTTAACTACTCCCCGAGAATTTAATTGGATTGTGTTAGGACTGAGTTCTGCTCCAGATAGTCCATTTACATCTTGAACCAGTCGCTCCCAACTTTGCACTGTTGGATGTTTTTGCTTCATATCCCTTATGGCAATTGCACAAGTGCAATGTTACCTTAGCAGTTTCAAAGAATTTCTCGCCTTGGGATAGATATGCATCACAAAAAGAACGAACAATCTCCATCACAAAGAAGGAAGTGAGATCAAATTACTAAAAGTATGGTAAATTCTGAATTATATCGAGAGTCAAAATCACCCGATACAAGAGGAAAGGATGCGAACAACTAAAATCGTTGTTTGCGGAGCACATAACGAATACAGATACGTAAAACACCTTATTTTACAACAAGATGTTTTTATATTAGCAAAGAGTACTTCAACTAAAAAGTTGAAGAGCGAGTGCAATTAGAAATAGGTTATCAAGATGCATTAAAACACACTCGATCACCCTCAAGTATAATATTGGAATGGAAGATAGTAGAAAATAGTAGGCCTTGCAGGAGCCTTATCAATTTCCGTACTAGAAGTTCGAGCCGAAAACATCATCGCATAGTAGAACAACACAGACAAATAGACCGAGAGTGAAACAATTCAGTTTCAGTTAAAAAGGAATTCGCGAAGTAGATAACAGTCCAATGTTGGTGAAAAAGAATCGGAATAGTGAGAATTTAAGTTATTGGGAGGGTGTCAAGTAGATAATAATTGTATAGGTTTCTAAGATGAATAGAAAATATACCGTGGAAACAAAGATACAGACAAGGATGCCATTCTATAATGGAACAAATATAATTAAATAAGTGAACCAAAACGAGATGATACGGGTTAGCAAAGAAATCATACTGACTGACGGAGACCTCGATTTATGAAAGGGATAATAATTCAGTAGAAAATAGAAGGTACTAACAAGAATGCCCGGTAAGAAACTACTCTACTTCGGGTAGAAATGAATAGTAGCATGAACCAAGAATGGCGAATGATAACGAGGAAGAAAGAGCGGACTCCAAAGGATATATAAGAACTTCCAGAAGACATAAGGAAGTCGATGGCAAAGTTATCATAGAATTTTGGAGAACGATAGAGAAGTTTGAAGAATTTAGATAAATGCATTTACACATATCAGTGTAGCTGAAATGCAACTCGAACTATTTAAAATATTGGAACGGTGGAAAGAATATCAATGCTGACAGAGTATCAATGAGAACCATTCAGATGGCCTCAAGAGTGATTTGGCAGTGCATGCCACAACCAAAAGAGTTCACTCGGAGAGAAGAACTGGTACTGAAACATACACAGTAGGATCTTCAAGAAGCAACGGAAATAGTATAGATATTCACTTTCTCATAATTAAGAAAATGAAATGAAAGGATTGAGAAATAAAGCATATCCAATAAATAAATAATTATATATATATATATATATCAGCATTACGAGCATTGCGCCGTCCGCCATTAACTCGCATCAACGCATCTGATTAATCTCTGCGGTATACTCAATTCGATGTCTCGAGTTAAATGTCATCTTAAATCCGTCAATCGCTACAACCGGATGACTTACCATAAATATCTTTAAGATTTAAAGATGTCTGAGATATTATTCTCTTGATGTTCTAATCATCTGCCGACAATGGATCATCATCACATATCCGCATGGCATGGATTTACGTGTCCCGTTGCTCAATACCTGCAATTTACCTTAACAACAGATTCCATACATTATCACAATATAATAAGCTAACAGAATCACCAAGCAAGCAGTAGTAATAATAGAAATAATTACTCAGCAACTTCTAAACAAGTTGCTAACAGAATTTAAAGAATAGATCTCTTGGGATATCCTTGTTATTCGTCCATAGTTATCTCGCAAACCATGGCTCGAATCCACAAGGTGCGCAATATATAAACATGATACCACAGCATAAAAATAAATCTAACTAGCATATGACAATGCAAACCTATCCTATATGCAATCCCCGCACACCTCACCACATGTTTTTATCAAGTTTTAAGCACACAATAGAGCAAGCCCGCTCTGATACCAAACTGTAACGCCCCGAAAATTTAAAACCATTTTCGTGACGCCACCGCCGTATTAACTATTCTGAACTGTTGATCACTCAGCTTAGATAGTCAATACGAAGCGAGGTATAAATACAAACCTGTATCACAATAATATAAATGCCAACAAAAGCAGTACATAGCCCAGGAACAGTACATGGCATATCCGGGCAACAAGCCCTGAAATGATATAATGACATGATCACACATCCAATACCAGAAATACCCAATAAGTAAATCATATGTGACAACCGCTCACATTTAAGGAATAACATATATTTTCATCAAAGGTCAGGCAAGAGCATATAATATTTATTCTAAACAATAAATATAATGGATGCAGCCTAGCTAGTCCGCTCAACCCGAACCCCCATCATCGTGCTCTACGCTATCCGTAGGAAGATCTATAAAAACAGACAACAACAAGGTGTCAGTACAACGTACTGGCAAGGAATAGATATAGCAGGGGAAACGGGGCACAATAATGATAACACTATACTATATAACTAATAATAATAATAATAATAATAATAATAATAATAACAACATTAATAATAATAATAATAATTAAGGACATAAAATAAATACAGAAAGTAAACATCACACCGTCCCATACCGGTGCTTCAACCACTGCAGATAAAATGAATGATGGATGATGAGATGTAATGTTATGACCTATGATGTCTATCTACCCTAAATGCAACACATAAGAATGTCTAGCGCGCATCCTAGGTACCATGGTCGGTATTCCCCCCCATATAAGGGTCCACTCCCCTTAATGGTCGGAAGACATACCCACAGTGCCCCCGCCGCGGACACTAACAGCTGAGAACGTGGCTTACGGCAAGCGGGTCAGGCTAAGGGTCATGAGTCCTTTATCAGCCAAATTTTCAGACTACGGATATAAAATCCTTATCAGCCTCCATGCCCAGGATAAAATACTAACTATGCCCAATCGGATACCGACTCGTAAGCATAGGGTATCCAATACCCTCGGAAGCATAATTTAAGTTCACAATCATATCAACACATGTCCATACGCAAATCAACGCATCATGACAAGATAAGCAACTCATCGCGAGTTAAGTATAATCAGGGGTGTGCCAAGTCCCACGTATCGGCACTCAACTCATACATCAAAATAGAAGCAACGCAAGATTCCATCCTAAACTAAGGCATGGTAGATCTTCTCTATTCGCAAACTAAGTTCCAGATTATGAGCATAATAATTAGTGAGATATTCGTGAACAGTTCTAGCCTAATTCTAAGGCATCCTCATTATACGCAGGGAATCCGTACACACGAGAGTTCCCAATACTAAGGCAACATAGATTATATTAGTCTATTCCTAACCCCTATCTAATTTGCTATTCTAAACCTTGCCTTTATCACAAGTCCTCAAAGCTTTCCGGTTGAACATCTTCATTTTCCACAACGGCTTCATATAAACTTACGGTTGTCCCTACACCACAATACCATCATAAGAATAAAAATAATTCTCATCGCAATACCAACACAATAATCCCTTCCTCCAACACCAACATTCATCCCCAATCACCTTGTCCAACATTCACATTCAACCCCCTTTCTTCCATCCCACCATCGAACACCAAAACATTATAGCAAGCAATCCAATTTAATCCAAGCATAGTCCACACATCAAATAATTCATGCTTTCTAAATCAACAATGCAAGAGCTAACAAGTATTCAAAAAGGAAGCCTCATTTACATAAACTTCAATAATCTCCAATCCACATCCCAACAAACCATATGAACAATTAAACGTTACCCACCAACTCCATATAACAACTATATATATATATATTTATCATGGTAAGACATTTAACAAGTCCCCAAAATCACCATTTAAATAACAACAAGTTCAACAATGTATCAATAAAATTCCCAAAGCGCATATTCTTTCTCAAAGGATTTATAAACTACAATTCCACCTTTAAAACTAGTTTCAATTAAGATCCACTATGCTCAATAAATTCCCAAGTCCATAACCACAATAAAGTCCCTTTAACATTTACCTTAAGAAAGGCCAACCAAATTATAAGACTCCCAAAACAATCCCACATTCATACCTCAAGAATCAAACATGCTTATAACTTAAATTCAAGCTACTCCAAACATCATTTTCATCACCAACTTCCAATATTCAAGAATCAATCTACATATGCACATATTTACGTATTTCAATCCAAGAATCCCCAAATTTACAATTAATCTTAATTAATCAACATTTACACATGCCCAATGTTCCCAACAAAATGCATTCCGACAACTACCAAGCAAGCTCATAAGTTGCACAAACAATACCACACAAATCATCCTTCTCAACCAACCACATAATTCAATAAAATCATAAGCATCCAAGGCTAAAGAATTCAACAATCCATATTGTCCAACACATTACGAAATCCCCAAATCAATAACTCAAAAATCAGTAAAACAATAAGCAAGGAAAAGAGGAACACTCAACACCACCACACCACTGCCGGAACACCACCACGTCGGCCAACACCACCACCACGCCACCGGCGACTGGCCGGCGGCAACCACCAGCAGCAGCGACGATTTCGCCGCTGCACAGCAGCAGCAGCAGCTGCTGCTGCTCCTCCGGCGTCGCGCCACCGCGGCGCCACCACCATGGCCACACCGTCGTCCTCGTTCTCCTCCGCAACTCCGGCGACCTTCCTCCTCCAGTGAGCAGTCCAAATGGAACTCCAAAGCTTCCCCAAAACTTCCCAAAACTCGCTTAAGAGGAAGAAGAAAGAAAATGAATCCATACCTAGGTAAGAGTTTGAATAGAGTCTCAATTCCACCTCCCCATCCTTCCACCTCGCCACTGCCTCTTCTTCCTCCTCTCCAAGTCGCGATTTGAGCTCCCATTGAGAGATCCCCAATTTTGGCTCTTCAAAGTGACGGGATGTTGGGTGGGAATGAAGCCAAATCTTTAGTTTCCCCAATTTAAGGTCAAAGGACCTATTAGCAATTCATTAATTGCACCTTGACCCCTCCACAATTCCAATACTATACTTCTTCCTTATTGATGGATTGGGCTCTTAATTAATCTCATTGGGCTACTTAAATAATATATCAAGCACCAATTTGATTAATTAAGCCAACTTAGTTAATTAATCATGATTAAATTAATTTAACCATGAATTAATTATTCGGGATGTTACATTTCTAAACGTACAAGTGAAACTTCTTTTGAAAAATAAAAATAATGCTTTCAAAAATCCCGTTACGACTAGATTGAGCTTACGATATAGGGGGTGAGTGCTCTGCAGGGTGCCCCCTAGCTTTTTATTTCGTGCCTAAACGGACGAGAGTGAACGTTATGAGAAATTATGCCAAAACGGCGAGATATTTAGGGCCTACACTCTCGGGAGTATCCGTATGGGTTTCCCAAGGCTCCAGAGTGGTAGTGGGTATGGCGGATTTGGCTACACCAACGGTTACTTGAAATATGGTTGAGATTGCGATGTAATCGAGAAATACTTGAAATACCAATGAAATCTTGATACTCGATTATGGAGTAACAGGGAACTAAAAGACTTGAGATTATTGCCTTTCATTTAATTATGGCTCGTGAAATTTGAGGTTTCCTTTTATCTAAATTATGGCTTTTTAAAATTATGTCCTTTACTTATTTAATTATCAAAGTTGTATTATGTACATTTGGAATCCATGTATTTAAATTATGCAATTTAATCTTTTTAGTTAGCCCAAATAAAATTGTAGGATGTATGAAAGCTTGCTAGAGGTAATTCATGTTTCCTTTAAATTAATTAAAGGCATTGAAACCCCATTTTTGTAGTCTAGGATTAACTTACTCAGTGTTTTTATACTGACAACCGTGTATTTTCCTTTTCTTTCAGAGTACGGAGAATATGCATGAGCATAAGCATGCATGGGATTTATTTTGGGAAACATTAATTATTTCTTTCTCGTTTATAAACATGACTTGCATAACGGGCCTGTTTAACCCGTGTTTTGGTAATGTTGGCCCATTTATATTCCTTTACACTTCCACTGCTATATAATTAAATATTGCATCTACTCTGATATTTTTAATTTAAATTATTTATGGGCTTGTTTAAATTGTTTTCTGAAAAACCATAGCCTTGCATCTCTCTAGCAAGCTCGAAGAAGTCGTGTCTTGCTAGGGAGGTGTGGCGGTGACATCCCGGCCTGGGTTATCAAAACCGGGGCGTTACAAGTTGGTATCACAGCGCGGATTATTTTTAAACCTATTATTATTATTTTTAAACTATTATTTTAAACTATTATTTTTAAACTGTTATTTTAAACTATTATTTTTAACTATTATCTTTAAATCTATTATTTTTTTAAGCTATTAATATATTTTAAAGAGCCCAATTACTATTTTTTAAATTAAAGTCCAAAAGTTTTTCGAAGCCCAAAAAATTATTTAGCCTAAATATTATTCTTAGCCCAATAATTTACATATTTACTATTTTGGGCCCGACTTTTAAGTCCAAATTTTTAAGCCCAATACTCATACTTTAAATAGGGTCCAAAGATTTGTTTTCGGCCAAAAAATTTTAACTGTTATTTTTAAATTTTTATTTCCATGTCATGAGTTTTATTTTAAAACCCATGGAATATATGTATATAAATTATTTTGATAAGTCTAAATCATATTGCATGAAAATTATTTCAGGGGGGAATCATCATTTGCATATGCATACATACATAATTGTGCTAACCTTTTTATGAGAAGCGTTAGATAGCACTCTCGTTCTAGTATTCGGCTTGACCTTGGGTCTTGACTTAAAAGCGCTGGCTTAAGACTAATAATGCCTTAGTTTTAGATCTTGATCGCCTATGCTTAGCGTGCGCATATCTAACCTCTGCCTTTTTCCATAGGTCTCCACTTAGTCGATATATTATGACTTGTCGAGTAACCTAATGATGAAAATGATGAACACGTACATTAACTCCCAACAGAGTATACAATACTTCAACCACTGCATAACTCAACTTGAAGCTGACCTACAACACATCTGGAACTAAGAGCGGCTAACCAAGAATGCATAAATAACCTAGAGACCCAGTGGAGGAGCCTGCTACTCTGCCGGAAGGGGCTTAGATTCTCTAGATATTCTATCATAGTAGTACTAGTTTGTGGCTAGTATATATTTCTATTTTTGTACATCCTATCACTTGTAACAAAATTTCTTTTCAGAAATAAACTATAAGTTTCATTTATTTATGTATTTATTTATTTATTAAAAATTCCTTAAATTCCAAATATTTGGTGGCTTCCCAAGCAAAAATTGAAAAAAAAAACCTAAACCCTAAACCCTAAACCCTAAACCTGAACCCTGAACCGTGAAAAAATAATAAAAAAAAAATATATATATATATATAATTTTCGCGGCCCATTTAAACCTTGGCCGGGCACTGCATCCGGATAGACACCTAACACTCAACCACTTATATGATTTCACAGTCCCCTGTCTAAACGATCTATCTAAACTCTTGTAGTCTAATTTATACACGTTTGTAACAGAATGGTACCAATGGGAAGACCGAGAAACCAACCTGCACCACAAACTACTAATGAAGTACCACTAAACACCACGGAACCAACTCAACCTGTAGGAGCTCAAAACCAAGGTGCGCAGGACGCCCCCGCACCGAACAATGTGGGCGATCGTCTCCGTACGATAGAGGAGGTTCTAATTGCGCTGGGAAACACGCAAGTGAATCAAGGGCAAGCCGCGGCGGTACCTCCGACCCAGGCTCGCATCAATTACCTGGCTATGGTGAACCCCTACCAGCCACCACACGACGCTGGTGAGGAGGAACCTGCGAAATTGGAAGAATGGATTATAACGTTTGACAAAATGTTGAACGCCGTCAAGTGCCCGGAGGGAGAGAAAGTACACGTCGCCTCGTATTACTTGGGAGGCGAAGCAGATGATTGGTGGCAGGCCACTCAAGGGAAGTTGACTGAGGAAGAAGAGCCCTATTCGTGGGCTGAATTTATGGAGCTGCTCAGGGATCGATTTTATCCCATGAACGCGAAAGCTGCAATGTACGAGGAATTCCTATCATTAAAACAAGAAGGTCAAACGGTGCAGGAATACTACACCCGCTTTAAGGATTTGGTGCGGTTTGTGCCAAGGTTGGTGCCAATCGATGTGGAAAAGGCCCAGAAGTTTGAGATGGGGTTAAACCCGGCCATTAGGGAAGTGATCACGGGTGTGAACTACCCTGACCTACAAGCTGTTTATGATCGTGCGGTAGCAGTTGCACGAGTTCAAGGACTGAAGCGAAAGGCGATAGGTGAGACTAGCTAAGGTCCTCAAGGACAAGACAAAAGAGATAAGGACCGCAGAGCTGATAATGACTCGGGTAGGAATAATTTTCGTGAAGGCCCCAATGGACCAGCCCAAGGCAGCGATGGAGGCAACAATAGAAGGATTTTCAACCGTGAAGCTTACGTACCCCGATGCTCAAGGTGTAATCAACCTCATCTGGTGAGGGGATGCCCTCAACCCGACACATGCTTCCGATGTGGTCGACGTGGACACCGGATGAAAGATTGTCGAACCCAGAATAAGAATATAACCAAAAGAGAGGATCTGGTCGCCGGACCTGACCAGCCACAGAACCCAGACGATCAAAATGGCAACAACCATGGGCATCGACTCCAAAATCAACACCCCCAACAGAACCCGAACCAGAACCAAAATCGGGACCAACAGAATAATCAAGGGAGACCCATGGGACGTTGAATGTGATAAATCAAGCGGACATACCTGCGCAAGGCGACGATACTTGAACCTTTTCAAGGACAAATTCATAGGCAGTTATGGGGACATAACTGTAAGCTTAAGGGGAGGAGGATGGAACAATGCATATTTTAATCAATAAATAAACAAATTCAAATTATTTTGAACTACGTGATGGCTTGATCTCTTCACAGGGTACGTAGGCAGCTTGGAAATTTCAATTCGGAGTCAGTCATAATATAAAAATAAACAAAACACGAAGCGAACGAAACGAAAAGATCCTAGTCCTTAGCTCGAAAAAGGACTAAAGCGCAACTTCGAGGACGAAGTTGATTCTTAAGGAGGGTAGACTGTAATACCCACGAAATTTGTAAAATAAATAAAGAAATAAATATGTAAATAAATAAAGAAACCCATAGATAAGTAAATAAATAAACACATAAATAAAGAAATAAATAAATATGAAAAAGGAGATTGAAAAAAAAAAACAAAAAGTGAATTTAATTTCCAAGAACCTGTGAAGTCGAAGATAATTTAATTAAATTATTGCACGGGAACCAAATACTAATGGACTCAATATTTCAAACTCGAATTTAATTTGAGATCCAAATGAGACTAAGATAGGAGTTTAAAACCCAAGAATAGCCCGAAAAATCAGAGCCCAAAACGTAGAAGGATAGAAGCCCAACAGAGAGGAGAAAAGGTCCGACGGGATCGCACGACCCCGCCCAGACCACGGCCCAGCCTGGGTCCGTGCGGTCTCCGCGCGGTCTGGAGGTGAAGCGCACCACGACCGCGCCAAATGCGGCTGTTGTGCCCCGAGCGTGATTTTCTCGCCCGACTTCGGATTTTCCGAATTCGGTTCCGTTTCTTGGGGGCCAAGATGCGTATCTCCGACCCCCAGATATCTTGGGTCGGTTGGGGCTTATAAATACCCCTGTGATCAGCCCCGTACGCCTTTTCAACATCTTCACAATCCCTATTCTCATCCGAACACCGAAAACCATAGATCTAGGCCGTTGGAAGCAAGACGCAGCGAAGGAGGAAGCTTCTTGGGCGAGTTCAAGGCCTCCCAAGCGTAGGTTGGTGGTGAGGTAACGTGGTAGTCAATATTTTATGTCCAAAAATTTGAATACCAATCTAACTTAGCACATTTTTCTTCCTAAACCGCGATTCGGAACAAGAAGAAGGAGTACGAAGGTTCTTGGACACAAACGAGTATCCCGGAGGCTGTCGTCATCGAAACGAAGAGCTGTAGATCCATTTTAAGTAAGTTGATCCTTACTTATGGTTGTGGTGGCTAAAATGTAACCCGAACATAAAGATCTAACAAGAAACCCCATAAAATCTGTTAAAATGGAATTTCACGCGCGCAGCATTTTTACTCGAATTTTTCGGACAGTTTAAAATGCTCAAACGAAGAGACTCAAAGCATAAAAAGTGTTCCTAAGACATTGATCTGTGTTTTGTAAAAATTTCGTAATTTTTCATTGAGTTTGTTACCTGAAAATGGATCCGGACGAACCTGCAACAAAACCGAATCTTGAAATGATGACAGATTTAGTTTTTGAACTTGTTCGCTATTTTGACACTAGATCTAAACCGAATTAGGACCTGAGTTGAACATGAAATTTGTAGATCTATATGTCGTGAATACCTCTGTAAAATTTCATAAATATTGGAGTTCATTTGATAAGTTAAAAATCGGATCTTTGAAAGTTGCTACATTCTGAATTCTGACAGCGTAGTGTCTTTGTACAAATTCAAACTTTTGACTCGTTTCCTTACCTCGGATTGAAAAACTTAAAATATGAAACTTGTTCGTTACAGTGTTTTTGAGCTACTGTAGAAATTTCAGATTTATCTACCTTGAAATGAATTTTTAAACTAGAATGGCGCAGACAGCGACCATATGAAATCTATATTTTTGAGGAAAGTGCAAAACTTTAGAAATTGGTCTTTTCTAAACGTACAAGTGAAACTTCTTTTGAAAAATAAAAATAATGCTTTCAAAAATCCCGTTACGACTAGATTGAGCTTACTATATAGGGGGTGAGTGCTCTGCAGGGTGCCCCCCTAGCTTTTTACTTCGTGCCTAAACGGACGAGAGTGAACGTTATGAGAAATTATGCCAAAAGGGTGAGATATTTAGGGCCTACACTCTCGGGAGTATCCGTATGGGTTTCCCGAGGCTCCAGAGTGGTAGTGGGTATGGCGGATTTGGCTACACCAACGGTTACTTGAAATATGGTTGAGATTGCGATGTAATTGAGAAATACTTGAAATACCAATGAAATCTTGATACTCGATTATGGAGTAACAGGGAACTAAAAGACTTGAGATTATTGCCTTTCATTTAATTATGGCTCGTGAAATTTTGAGGTTTCCTTTTATCTAAATTATGGCTTTTTAAAATTATGTCCTTTACTTATTTAATTATGAAAGTTGTATTATGTACATTTGGAATCCATGTATTTAAATTATGCAATTTAATCTTTTTAGTTAGCCCAAATAAAATTGTAGGATGTATGAAATCTTGCTAGAGGTAATTCATGTTTCCTTTAAATTAATTAAAGGCTTTGAAACCCCATTTTTGTAGGCTAGGATTAACTTACTCAGTGTTTTTATACTGACAACCGTGTATTTTCCTTTTCTTTCAGAGTACGGAGAATATGCATGAGCATAAGCATGCATGGGATTTATTTTGGGAAACATTAATTATATCTTTCTCGTTTATAAACATGACTTGCATAACGGGCCTGTTTAACCCGTGTTTTGGCCATGTTAGCCCATTTATATTCCTTTACACTTCCGCTGCTATATAATTAAATATTGCATCTACTCTGATATTTTTAATTTAAATTATTTATGGGCTTGTTTAAATTGTTTTCTGAAAAACCATAGCCTTGCATCTCTCTAGCAAGCTCGAAGAAGTCGTGTCTTGCTAGGGAGGTGTGGCGGTGACATCCCGGCCTGGGTTATCAAAACCGGGCGTTACAAGTTGGTATCAGAGCCCGGATTATTTTTAAACCTATTATTATTATTTTTAAACTATTATTTTAAACTATTATTTTTAACTATTATCTTTAAATCCATTATTATTTTTTTAAGCTATTAATATATTTTAAAGAGCCCAATTACTATTTTTTAAATTAAAGTCCAAAAGTTTTTCGAAGGCCAAATATTTTTAAAGAAGCCCTAAAAATTATTTAGCCTAAATATTATTCTTAGCCCAATAATTTACATATTTACTATTTTGGGCCCGACTTTTAAGTCCAAATTTTTAAGCCCAATACTCATACTTTAAATAGGGTCCAAAGATTTGTTTTCGGCCAAAAAATTTTAACTGTTATTTTTAAATTTTTATTTCCATGGCATGAGTTTTATTTTAAAACCCATGGAATATATGTATATAAATTATTTTGATAAGTCTAAATCATATTGCATGAAAATTATTTCAGGGGGGGATCATCATTTGCATATGCATACATACATAATTGTGCTAACCTTTTTATGAGAAGCATTAGATAGCACTCTCGTTCTAGTATTCGGCTTGACCTTGGGTCTTGACTTAAAAGCGTTGGCTTAAGATTAATAATGCCTTAGTTTTAGATCTTGATCGCCTATGCTTTGCGTGCGCATATCTAAACTCTGCCTTTTTCCATAGGTCTCCACTTAGTCGATATATTATGACTTGTCGAGTAACCTAATGGTGAAAACGATGAACACCTACATTAACTCCCAATAGAGTATACAATACTTCAACCACTACATAACTCAACTTGAAGCTGACCTACAACACATCTGGAACTAAGAGCGGCTAACCAAGAATGCATAAATAACCTAGAGACCCAGTGGAGGACCCTGCTACTCTGCCGGAAGGGGCTTAGATTCTCTAGATATTCTATAATAGTAGTACTAGTTTTGGGCTAGTATATATTTCTATTTTTGTACATCCTAGCACTTGTAACAAAATTTCTTTTCAGAAATAAACTATAAGTTTCATTTATTTATGTATTTATTTATTTATTAAAAATTCCTTAAATTCCAAATATTTGGTGGCTTCCCAAGCAAAAATTGAAAAAAAAAACCTAAACACTAAACCCTAAACCTGAACCCTGAACCGTGAAAAAATAAAAATATATATATATATATATATAATTTTCGAGGCCCATTTAAACCTTGGCCGGGCACTGCATCCGGATAGACACCTAACACTCAACCACTTATATGATTTCACAGTCCCCTGTCTAAACGATCTATCTAAACTCTTGTAGTCTAATTTATACACGTTTGTAACAGAATGGCACCAAGGGGAAGACCGAGAAACCAACCTGCACCACAAAGTACTAATGAAGTACCACTAAACACCACGGAACCAGCTCAACCTGTAGGAGCTGAAAACTAAGGTGCGCAGGACGCCCCCGCACCGAACAATGTGGGCGATCGTCTCCGTACGATAGAGGAGGTTCTAATTGCGCTGGGAAACACGCAATTGAATCAAGGGCAAGCCACGGCGGTACCTCCGCCCCAGGCTCGCATCAATTACCTGGCTATGGTGAACCCCTACCAGCCACCACACGACGCTGGTGAGGAGGATCCTGCGAAATTAGAAGAATGGATTATAACGTTTGACAAAATGTTGAACGCCGTCAAGTACCCGGAGGGAGAGAAAGTACACGTCGCCTCGTATTACTTGGGAGGCGAAGCAGATGATTGGTGGCAGGCCACCCAAGGGAAGTTGACTGAGGAAGAAGAGCCCTATTCGTGGGCTGAATTTATGGAGCTGCTCAGAGATCGATTCTATCCCATGAGCATGAAAGCTGCAATGTACGAGGAATTCCTATCATTAAAATAAGAAGGTCAAACGGTGCAGGAATACTACACCCGCTTTAAGGAATTGGTGCTGTTTGTGCCAAGGTTGGTGCCAACCGATGTGGAAAAGGCCCAGAAGTTTGAGATGGGGTTAAACCCGGCCATTAGGGAAGTGATCACGGGTGTGAACTACCCTGACCTACAAGCTGTTTATGATCGTGTGGTAGCAGTTGCACGAGTTCAAGGACTGAAGCGAAAGGCGATAGGTGAGACTAGCTGAGGTCCTCAAGGACAAGACAAAAGAGATAAGGACCGCAGAGCTGATAATGACTCGGGTAGGAATAATTTTCGTGAAGGCCCAAATGGACCAGCCCAAGGCAGCGATGGAGGCAACAATAGAAGGATTTTCAACCGTGAAGCTTACGTACCCCGATGCCCAAGGTGTAATCAACCTCATCTGGTGAGGGGATGCCCTCAACCCGACACATGCTTCCGATGTGGTCGACGTGGACACCGGATGAAAGATTGTCGAACCCAGAATAAGAATATAACCAAAAGAGAGGATCTGGTCGCCGGACCTGACCAGCCACAGAACCCAGACGATCAAAATGGCAACAATAAGGGGAGGAGGATGGAACAATGCGTATTTTTATCAATAAATAAACAAATTCAAATTATTTTGAACTACGTGATGGCTTGATCCCTTCACAGGGTACGTAGGCAGCTTGGAAATTTCAATTCGGAGTCAGTCATAATATAAAAATAAAGAAAACACGAAGCGAACGAAACGAAAAGATCCTAGTCCTTAGCTCGAAAAAGGACTAAAGCGCAACTTCGAGGACGAAGTTGATTCTTAAGGAGGGTAGACTGTAATACCCACGAAATTTGTAAAATAAATAAAGAAGTAAATATGTAAATAAATAAAGAAACCCATAGATAAGTAAATAAATAAACACATAAATAAAGAAATAAATAAATATGAAAAAGGAGATTGAAAAAAAAACAAAAAGTGAATTTAATTTCCAAGAACCTGTGAAGTCGAAGATAATTTAATTAAATTATTGCACGGGAACCAAATACTAATGGACTCAATATTTCAAACTCGAATTTAATTTGAGATCCAAATGAGACTAAGATAGGAGTTTAAAACCCAAGAATAGCCCGAAAAATCAGAGCCCAAAACGTAGAAGGATAGAAGCCCAACAGAGAGGAGAAAAGGTCCGACGGGATCGCACGACCCGGCCCAGACCACGGCCCAGCCTGGGTCCGTGCGGTCTCCGCGCGGTCTGGAGGTGAAGCGCGCCACGACCGCGCCAAATGCGGCTGTTGCGCCCCGAGCGTGATTTTCTCGCCCGACTTCGGATTTTCCGAATTCGGTTCCGTTTCTTGGGGGCCAAGATGCGTATCTCCGACCCCCAGATATCTTGGGTCGGTTGGGGCTTATAAATACCCCTGTGATCAGCCCCGTACGCCTTTTCAACATCTTCACAATCCCTATTCTCATCCGAACACCGAAAACCCTAGATCTAGGCCGTTGGAAGCAAGATGCAGCGAAGGAGGAAGCTTCTTGGGCGAGTTCAAGGCCTCCCAAGCGTAGGTTGGTGGTGAGGTAACGTGGTAGTCAATATTTTATGTCCAAAAATTTGAATACCAATCTAACTTAGCACATTTTTCTTCCTAAACCGCGATTCGGAACAAGAAGAAGGAGTACGAAGGTTCTTGGACACAAACGAGTATCCCGAAGGCCGTCGTCATCGAAAGGAAGAGCTGTAGATCCATTTTAAGTAAGTTGATCCTTACTTATGGTTGTGGTGGCTAAAATGTAACCCGAACATAAAGATCTGACAAAAAACCCCATAAAATCTGTTAAAATGGAATTTCACGCGCGCAGCATTTTTACTCGAAATTTTCGGACCGTTTAAAATGCTCAAACGAAGAAACTCAAAACATAAAAAGTGTTTTTAAGACATTGATCTGTGTTGTGTAAAAATTTCATAATTGTTCATTGAGTTTTGGTACCTGAAAACTGATCCGGACGAACCTGCAACAAAACCGAATCTTGAAATGGTGACATATTTAGTTTTTGAACTTGTTGGCTATTTTGACACTAGATCTAGGCCGAATTAGGACCTGATTTGAACAAGAAATTTGTAGATCTATGAGTCTTGAATACCTCTATAAAATTTCATAAAGATTGGAGTTCATTTGATAAGTTGAAAATCGGATCTTTGAAAGTTGCTACATTCTGAATTCTGACAGCGTAGTGTCTTTGTACAAATTCAAACTTAAAACATGAAACTTATTCGTTACAGTGTTTTTGACCTACTGTAGAAATTTCAGATTTATCTGTCTTGAAATGAATTTTTAAACGAGAATGGCGCCGACAGCGACCATATAAAATCTATATTTTTTAGATAGTGCGAAACTTTAGAAATTGGTCTTTTCTAAATGTACAATCGAAACTTATTTTGAAAAATAAAAATAATACTTTCAAAAATCCCATTACGGCGAGTACGGAGAATATGCATGAGCATAAGCATGCATGGTATTTATTTTGGGAAACATTAATTATTTCTTTTTCGTTTATATACATGACTTGCATAACGGGCCTGTTTAACCCGTGTTTTGGCCAAGTTGGCCCATTTACATTCCTTTACAGTTCCGCTGCTATATAATTAAATATTGCATCTACTCTGATATTTTTAATTTAAATTATTTATGGGGTTGTTTAAAATATTTCTTAAAAACCATAGCCTTGCATCTCTCTAGCAAGGTCGAAGAAGTCGTGTCTTGCTAGGGAGGTGTGGCGGTGACATCCCGTCGTGGGTTATCAAAACCGGGGTGTTACACGCAACATCCCCGTTACCGGTTTTTCCAAATCAAGCGCAATACAAACCCTTGCAAAACGACCCTTGGATGACTCATGAGTACTCTTGTCAAATTTAATTACTTCGCCTATACCCGAAGCAATAGCCCACAGAATATCTTCCCTATACCTATGCATAGGGAGGCCATTCAGACGAGCCCAAACAAACGTCTTAATCACCTTAGTAGAACTAGGATCAAATTCTCGAGTCCACGTCATAACAGCGAGGTAGTGATCAAATAACATCCAATGACCTCCGTTAACAACTTTTTCTCGATCAACCGCGGCTCCAAATTTCACAATGAAGCAGCCAAATCCCACTTCAATTACATCCGCAACTACAAGAAATAGTTGGATTCCCGACCGGGATTGCCGACCGAACGTTTGCTGTCGGCATTGCCGACCGGTTTACCAACCCTAAAGAGGTGGTCGGTAAAAAGTAACCGTTGTGGCTCGGTGGGGTTATTGCCGACCAGATCCCCGACCCCCATAAATGCGGTCGGTGTTACCGACCGCATTGCCGACCGCATGCGGTCGGCAACCCAAAGAGGCGGGTCGTTTCTGGGGTTGCCGACCGAATTACTGACCGCATATGACGGTTGGTAATATCATGTTCTGGAATCGGAGGCCGACCACCAGCTTGGGGGTCGGAGAATGTGCCGACCGATTTTCCGACCGAATTGCGGTCGCCAACATTTCCCGACCGACTCCCAGACCGTACGCATGGTCGGGGATACATCTTGTAGGACCTTCTGGACCACGAGTTACCGACCGTATATGCAGTCGGAAATTCAGTCGGTGTGATTCAGAGACCAAACGCCGACCACATATTGCGGTCGGTAAATTCTGTAACAGCAGCTCAGAATAGCTATTTCTTACCAGCCATCCCTGCTGCTAAAACAACACCAAACCAATATCCATTAAATAATTAACAACCGAAAAAACAACACCAACAATGCATCAAACCATCCGGATTCATACAAAATGTATTTCAAACACAACTACCACAACATATAAATATATCATTGCTAGTCAACGATATTTAGAAAACAAACAAGTTCAAAAATGTAATATCAACAATTTCTACCAACAAGTCCAACACCAACAACTGCAAGTCCAACACGAACTAATTCACAAATGTAATCCAATATCCAAAGACAAGAACAAGTCATATGAACATAACCACAAGAATAGTCAATGAACAGCAGCATCACCTCCGCCATGGCCATCATCCCCGCGGTCTGGGGATCGAGGACCCCGAACTCCCAGCCATCTCTCCATCTGCTCCGCCATGGTCATCTGTGTCTGGAAGAGCCGATCTAGAGTCACCCTATACGCCTCAAACTTGGCATCCAACTGGGCCTGAGTGACATACTGAGAGGTAGGTGGTGGAAGGGTGGAATCAACAGCATCCAATGGCCTGATCGACCGGGCTACAGAGCCTATGCCATATACTGCCTTGCGCCTGTCGTGGCCACCAACAACGTCTAGGAAGACGCGATCCGGATCAAAGCTACCACCAATCTCCGGATCCTGGCTCAAAGTCTCAGCAACGACATTAAACTCCTCCTATTATAGAAGGTTAAAAAAGGGTCGGTAACTAAGTTCTATTATAGAAGGTTAAAAAAGGGTCGGTAACTAAGTTCGTATTGAAGCAAACCATACTTTGATCACGATATTTAGAATATGTACCTGAATATTCTGTGACTTATCATGTACCCAATTATCCTTTTGGTTTTTTCTTGTATGTGTGTGTCGTGGAGCTTATGCAAGTGGACAGGCCCATTCTTAACAACCAACTATAAATTTTTTAAAAATGTTAGTGATGAGAACGTGTCATTAAACTACTTTATAAAATTATAACTAAGGGATATTAGAAAAATACCAGATCATCAAGGGTGGCTCTAAATGTCTTGGATCCCGCAGTGTGTGTGGGGAGGGCTCGTGAATCCTCCTGACCGCGGCGTCTGTTCAGCTTTCCCCTTTTGGTCTTCTCCTTGAATGCATGGGAATCCCATATTCGCCTCCAATTCTCTGCCACAACCACATCCCCTGGCATCGGTTTTATCTTACTTCTTATGTCCAACGTGTAATCCTTGTACCTGTTATTTGCAATTAACGTAATGAATATCTCCCGTATTACTCAATAAAACACTCTAGTTGTAATTTAGAACTCACCGTGCTATGTTTTTCTTCTCCCACTCTTTCCTTACAGCAAGAGCATGCTCGGGAGCCCAACGAGCAACCTTCTGCAGATTGAGTTAATGTTCATTACATTTAGTAGTTTGAAAATTACACATTATTACTGTCTTATGCAAATCATACCTGAAACTCTCCCCAATAGAACTCTTTTGTCTCTTTTGAAACATTGCCCCAGCTAATCCCATTTAGATTTGCACGTATGGGATAAATGTCCGAAATCTTCTTCACGACTGAGTTCGGGAAGTCAATACTGTAATACAATGCATGTTGTTCACATACATAAGATGAAAACTTATATTCTATAAAGACACAAAAAAATATATTTTATTTAATTTAATGTAATCTGGCTGACTTACCTCCCATCAGTGGCTTTTGGTGCAAGAAGCACCCTGTCAGTCCCCTATTGAGCAGCGGGAGGAGTAGCATCTGTAGAGCCAACCGATCCTAAAACCACACAAAACGAATATTAATAGACATGTTTTAGAGTAACTATATTTTAAAATAGATAGTACCTGGAGTGTGTAGGGGGTGGGGGTGGTGTCTCTGGAACGGCCAGATCTGGATCAGGAACTCCATGCTGCTCCTCCGCACTGGCAATAGCAACTGAAATTCAAGAGGTAAGAATTAGGAATACATACTTGATTGTATGGGAAATAAATGTACTTTGAATTACCTGCCATCCGTCGCCGATAAGCCTCCCTCGCCCTCCGGATCCTTGCCGCTTTCTCGGCTGATGTAAGAGGTCGTTATGGCGTGTTTGAAAACGAGCCACCCCCTCGGTCAGACATCTGTACAAGGGCCAATCTTATTAGGAATTAGCGATATTTCTAAATAAAACATACAATAAGTGATATTTCATAAAGTATATAAGAAGCCTATCACATTTCAAATTTGGAAATCCTCGTCCGAAGTCTCCTGCGACAGATCATCCGGATCAGTGTCCTTTGAACTAGAATCAGTTTCAGTCGAGGATTCTGAGTCAACTACATCGTCCCGCTGAAGGTCCATGTATTGGACCACGGTGTCTGTTAGTCGCTCCATTCCAGTCGTGAAACTTGTAGTTTCGGTACCAAGATGCTCTGGGGCGTCGACCTGAAATGCTTCAGGTTCTTCCCTAGACCTCATGGTTATTACACCCCTATGTTTCACCTTACATACGGCCAGCCATTCATTCATACCCGCACTTGGCCTCGTGGTTGGGAACGAAGCATAGCACACCTGTTCCACTTGGAAAGCAAATATAAAAAGATCATATATGGGCAGAGACTTTGAGTGGTTAATCTCAACAAGCTTGTAGTTTAAATGGTTGCGGGTTCCAATTCCTTCACGTGGATCAGACCATCTACTTTTGAAGAAGGTTATTTGCTTGAAGTAGGTAAATTCAACCATAAATCCTAGGATTTATTCAAATATAAATTGAGTATCATGGGATAAGTCATCCATTCGATAATAAATGAGTCTCGATTACTTGATGAACTCATATGAGGGAATATTCAATTACCCGAGGTTTAAACAATTCTTTGATGAAACCGTGTTATATGTAAAGTGGCATATAGCCATATTTGTAGGTGATGGATAGGAGTTGGATGTACCGCTCTTGCCGTGAACTTGGAGAACTCACGACTGAATTTAAGAATGGAGTTGAATTATTTATACGGATGTCCCATCAGAACCCAGATGCGGATAGAGCCCACGGAAGATTAAGGTTTCCGTGTAATAAATGTAGGAACAAGTTTTATCAAGTAGATGATGAAATTAGATATCATTTAAAGTGCTATGAATTTGTCTCCAACTACGAGAGGTGGACGTGTCACGGTGAGCCACATCAATTTAGTCGCTACTACGAGCCTGATGCGGGCACTGCATCAGTGTCGGCACATGACAGTGACCACATATAGATGGTGTGTGAAGGAACGAAATTTGGTATCCCCAACACAGTATCACCTGAGATAATGATGTACCGAGGCCTCCTGAGTACCCGGCACTGCCTATCAAGCAAATTACCTTCTTCAAATGTAGATGGTTTGATCCACGTGAAGGAATTGGAACCCGCACCCATTTGAACTACAAGCTTGTTGAGATTAACCACTCAAAGTCTCTGCCCATATATGATCCTTTTATATTTGCTTTCCAAGCGGAACAGGTGTGCTATGCTTCATTCCCAACCACGAGGCCAAGTGCGGGTACGAATGAATGGCTGGCCGTATGTAAGGTGAAACCTAGGGGTGTAATAATCGTGAGGTCTGGGGAAGAACCTGAAGCGTTTCAGGTCGACGCCTCAGAGCATCTTGGTATCGAAACTACAAGTTTCACGACTGGAATGGAGCGACTAACAGACACCGTGGTCCAATACATGGACCTTCAGCGGGATGATGTAGTTGACTCAGAATCCTCGGCTGAAACTGATTCTAGTTCAGAGGACACTGATCCGGATATCCTTCGTAGGAGACTTCGGACGAGGACTTCCAAATTTGAAATGTGAGACTTCTTATATACTTTATGAAATTTCACTTATTATATGTTTTATTTAGAAGTATCGCTAATTCCTAATTAGATTGGCCCTTGTACAGATGTCTTACCGAGGGGGTGGCTCGTTTTCAAACACGCCACAGCGACCCCTTACATCAGCCGAGGAAGCGGCAAGGATCCGGAGGGCGAGGGAGGCTTATCGGCTACGGATGGCATGTAATTGAAAGTATATTTATTTCCTATACAATCAAGTATGTATTCCTAATTCTTACCTCTTGAATTTCAGTTGCTATTGCCAGTGCAGAGGAGCAGCATGGAGTTCCTGATCCAGATCAGGCCGTTCCAGAGACACCACCCCCACCCCCACCCCCACACACTCCAGGTACTATCTATTTTAAAATATAGTTACTCTAAAACTTGTCTATTAATATCCGTTTTTGTGTGTTTTTAGGATCGGTTGGCTGACTGACAGGATGCTTCTTGCGCCAAAAGCCACTGATGGGATGTAAGTCAGCCAGATTACATTAAATTAAATTAAATATATTTTTTTGTGTCTTTATAGAATACAAGTTTTCATCTTATGTATGTGAACAACATGCATTGTATTACAGTATTGACTTCCTGAACCCAGTCGTGAGGAAGATTACGGACATATATCGCAGACGTGTAGATCTAAATGGGATTAGCTGAGGCAAGATTTCAAAAGAGACAAATGACTTTTATTGGGGAGAGTTTCAGGTATGATTTGCATAAGACAGTAATAATGTGTAATTTTCAAACTACTAAATGTAATGAACATTAACTCAATCTGCAGAAGTTTGCTCGTTGGGCTCCCGAGCATGCCCTTGCTGTAAGGAATGAGTGGGAGAAGAAAAACATAGCACGGTTAGTTCTAAATTACAACTATAGTGTTTTATTGAGTAATACGGGAGATATTCATTACCTTAATTGCAAATTAGTACAAGGATTACACGTTGGACATAAGAAGTAAGAAAAAACCGATGCCAGGGGATGCGGTTGTGGCAGAGAATTGGAGGCGAATATGGGATTCCCAATCGTTCAAGGAGAAGAGCAAAAGGGGAAAGCTGAACAGACGCCGCGGTCAGGAGGATTCACCAGCCCACCCCACACACACTGCGGGATCCAAGACATTTCGAATCGCCCTTGATGATCTGGTATTTTTTGAATATCCCTTAGTTATAGTTTTATAAAGTAGTTTAACGACACATTCTCATCACTAACATTTTTATAAATTTATAGTCGGCTGTTAAGGATGGGCTTGTCCACTTGCATGAGCTCCAAGAGCACACACATACAAGAAAACACCAAAAGGATAATTAGGTACATGATAAGTCGCAGAATATTCAGGTACATATTCTAAATATCGTGATCAAAGTATGGTTTGCTTCAATACGAACTTAGTTGCCGACCCTTTTTTAACCTTCTATAACAGGAGGAGTTTAATGTCGTTGCTGAGACTTTGAGCCAGGTTCCGGAGATTGGTGGTAGGTTTGATCCGGATCGCATCTTTCTAGACGTTGCTGCTGGCCACGATAGGTGCAAGGCAGTATATGGCATAGGCTCTGTAGCCAGGTCGATCAGGCCATTGGATGCTATTGATTCCACCCCTCCACCACCTACCTCTCAGTATGTCACTCAGGCCCAGTTGGATGCCTAGTTAGAGGCATACAGGGCGACTCTAGATCGGCTCTCTCAGACACAGATGACCATGGCGGAGCAAATGGAGAGATGGCTGGGAGTTCGGGGTTCGCGATCCCCAGACCGCGGGGATGATGGTCATGGAGGAGGTGATGCTGCTGTTCATTGACTATTCTTGTGGTTATGTTCATATGACTTGTTCTTGTGTTTGGATATTGGATTACATTTGTGAATTAGTTTGTGTTGGACTTGCACTTGTTGGTGTTGGACTTGTTGGTAGAAATTGTTGATATTACATTTGTGAACTTGTTCGTTTTCTAAATATCGTTGACTAGCAATGATATATTTATATGTTGTGGCAGTTGTGTTTGAAATACGTTTTGTATGAATCCAGATGGTTTGATGCATTGTTGGTGTTGTTTTTTTGGTTGTTAATTGTTTGATGGATATTTGTTTGGTGTTGTTTTAGCAGCAGGAATGGCTGGTAAGAAACAGCCATTCTGAGCTGCTGATATAGAATTTACCGACCGCAATATGCGGTCGGCGTTTGGTCTCCGAATCACACCGATCGAATTACCGACCGCATACACGGTCGGTAACTCGTGGTCCAGAAGGTCCTACAAGATATATCCCCGACCGTGCATACGGTCGGGGAGTCGGTCGGGAAATGTTGCCGACCGCAATTCTGTCGGCACATTCACCGACCCCCACACTGGTGGTTGGCCTCTGATTCCAGACCAGGATATTACCGACCGTCATCTGCGGTCAGTAATTCGGTCGGCAACCCCAGAAACGACCCGCCTCTTTGGGTTGCCTACCGCATTTGACGGTCGGTAAAGCCGAAATTTCTTGTAGTGCGCTGTAATCATTCCTTGATGGTCAAGTAACCAACCGAAGTTCCTAAAAGCTTAACTACTAGCGCATCCTTCCATGCTATGCTTGCTTCCCTATCCAAGTCTTCATCGATGATAAAGTCAGGCAACGACGGATTTCTGTCCACAAACCTCATGTGGATGAGCTTTTCCGCAAGCAGGTCTCGTCTCGGTGGTGGTTGCTCTTCTGGTACATCGGTCTCCATCCTATCTTTAGCCAGAACTTGGGCAAAAGTTTCCGTCGGGATCATGGGGAGAAGCGGAGGTGTGCAGGGGCGCCGTGGAGGGAGCGGAGGGTTTCGAAACCCTAGACATATCGTCGGGGTATATAAATGCCATCTACTTTTTATATCCATTATAGTAACTAAAAAAAAATAAAATAAGAACACTATCTATGTAACACTCCGGATTTGATAGCCCAGGCCGGGATGCCACCGCCACACCTCCCTAGCAAGACACGGATTCTCCGAGCATGCTAAAGAGATGCAAGGCTATGGGTATTGCAAAGAGTTTTGAAACAAGTCCGAAAATTATTTAAAAATAATAATGTAGTCTCATCCACACATAATATTAATAATATATCGCAGCGAAAATAATAAAAACGGGGCCGACATGGCCAAAACTCGGGTTATACAGGCCCGATATGCAAGTATCATAAAAACTAGAATTCAATGTTAAAAAAAAAATGTCCCCCGATTGCACATGCTTATGCGTTTTCTCCATATCTGAAAAAAGGAAAACAACAATTTTATCAGTATTATAAAATACTGAGTAAGTCGATCCTAACATAGCAATAAAGGGGTTTAATTAAATAATTAAATTTTCTCCTAATCATGCATACAACAATCCATTTACCAATTTAAAAATTAGAACTTAATTGTACACTTGAACATGCATTTAAACTCATAAATAATAATTTAGCATGGTATAAAATTTAAGACATAATTTTAAATGCATAATTTAAAGACATGAATAAATAAATAAATACGTAAGAGAATTAAGTCTTTTATTTTCCCCGTTACGTCACCATCTCAACAATATTTTAGTGTAGCCGGTCGTCCGGCGGCTGCAGCCGTTTCGTAAGTTTCTTGTGTAGCCGGTCATCCGGCGGCCCCAGCCGTATCTGTCATACCCAGTAACACTCCGGAGCCTCGGGAAACACAAACGGATACTACCGAGAGTGTAGGCCATGTATCTCATGCCGTTTTGGCGTAGTTTTTCATTCAAGTATCTTGCGTCCATTATAGGCACGCCGAAAGAGGCTAGAGGGGCACCCTGCAGAGCACTCACCCTCTACCTAAGTATCTGATATCGTTTCGATTTAGTGTAACGGGATTTTTCAAAAAGTATAGCTTTATCGTATTTTAAGGTTTCGATCGTTTGTTTCGAAATTTCAAAATCTCATCAATTTCAAATCGTTTGACGTCACAGTTTACGCCTTTTTAATTTAAAAATTCATTTCAAGTCCGAAAAATCTGAATTTTTTACAGTATATCAAAAACACCCTAACGAACAACTTTCGTGTTTTAACAATTTCAAAACAAGATGAGGAAACATGTCAAAAACCGAGTTTACTACACCACCAATGCACCGTCAGGATTCAGTTTTGACACAGTTCAGAAAATCGACATTTTGACCATCAAATGGACTCCAAAAATTCTGAACTTTTATACACACATACTAGACATGATTATCTACAACTTTCATTTACATTTCAAAGACTAGATCGGATTAGAAATTATAGAAACATGCTCATCAAGTTCGGACAAATGCGCTGTCAGTTTTTCGAAAAGAAGTTTGGAAAACAGTTTATGTTCGACGCGATTTGAGGTAGTAAACGTTGATGAAAATCTCAGAAATTTTTACAATACATAGATTAAGGTGTTAGGATCAAAATTCTAGTTTTGAGTTTTTCGGTTTGAACTCTCGAAATAGGGATTTTAATCGGATTTCAGAAATTGCGCGAGTTGGGGTTTTTAGGTTCGATTTTTACATTTCGTTACAAAGTGACTAAATCGGACGCCCCTAAGCCACCCGTATTGACACGAAAGGAATCAACTTACTGTAATGGTGTTCTTGGTCATCCTAGGGTCGCTCGGCTCGTCCAAAATCACTACGAACGGATCTACGCACACGTTCTCCTTCTCCTTCGGCCACGAACGTATTTGCAAGTCAAAGATCCGAAAGTTAGATTGAGGATTTGAGATTAAAAATGAGATAGAAAGCTAGTATAGTCCTTACCAATTATCCAAGGACTGTAATCCTTGATCTACACCCTTCCTCGGTCGTCGTCGGTTGCCGAAAATTCGTCGGAAGGTCGCCGGAAAGTCGTCGGGAAGGTGTTTTGGCTTTGGGAGAGTTTGAGAGTGAAGGGAGGCTTGATGATGTCTGATTATGGGTGAGAATCAACCCTAATTCGACCTAATAGCCTTACCCCCGTCCAAAATTCACTTTCCTTAGTCGGGAGTCGTAATTTTGGCAACAAATCGCTGTGATCGCGTGATCTGCCGCGTTCAGGGCGAGTCCGCGGGGTGGGCACGGTGGAAGAGGGAACCCCGCGCGGACACCGCTCGGTCGACGCCTGGACTTCGGTCCGGGCGGGTCGTGCGATCCGTCGAGCCTTTCCTCATCTCTTTCGGACTTCTATCCCTCTATGTTCTCGGATTCCGATTTTCCGGGTCATTCTCGGATTACGATTCCCATCCTAAATTTATTCCGACTTAAATTGATTTCGTGTTTGAAATCTTAAGTCCGTCGGTTTTGGATTCGTCGGCTTCTAAATCGTCGTCTTTTGACTTCCGTGCATTTCCGACTTTACGGGTTCTCGGAAACAAAACCTCTTTGCTCATCGGATTAAATTCTATTTTATATCCTAAAAATTACGGGTATTACAATCTAAAATTTAAGGATCAACAACTAAAATGCAATAAAAACAACTACTAAGCTAGAACAAAACTTAAACTACTATAATAAATCTATAAAGGGATGAAAACTAAATATTTGTGCATTTATTAAATCTAAATAAAGCAAATAAATCTAACTAAAAAATAAAAAAAATGGTCAAGTGGCAAAAATGCAAAAATAAGCAATTAATATTATGGAAGTGATTCATAATAAATTTTTGTGGAACAATTTTCTTGATTATAACAACCAAACCAAACCAAACATGGTTTAAATACACTCATTAGTTGAGTGTTCAAACCCAAGTATATAACTAAAGAAATCTGGAAATAAAAATAAAAAATAAAAAAATTGGCTAACTACATCTAAAAATCTATTTACAAACTAAGAGCAAGAATTAGAACTGATGCTAAAATAAACACAACATTGCAAAAGAAAATAATCTAACTACCCTACAATAAGTTGAGAACACTGTATTTGCCTTCAAGAATTCTTCAGATTTGTGTGTGGCTACTGTTCAATGGGGTGGGAGGATATATTTATAGGTGGATAGGAAAACCCAGGCCTATTCAGGCCCACTCACGTCGCAAGACTATACTGCTACGTCGCAACACCACAGCTTGCAGAATTGGTATAGAATTAGTATCGCGACGTGGCTTTCTTTGTGCAAACATTTCAGTTTTTTGCGCAGCAAGGGCTGGGACCTCAACTCCAGGAGGAAAAAACAAAAATTGTTCTTCTTATGGGACCTCAGATCCAGGGTCCTCCCAGATATATTTGCACATGGGAAAATTTCAAATTGAATCTGCAAATGAGATCACGTCGTGAAGCTCTCTTCTTTCCCAGTCACGTCGCAAAGCTCCTCCCCGTCGCAATCCTTTTCTCCCTCCCATCGCGAGACACTTTCCTTCCTTTTCTCTCTCATGTCGCAAGCCTTCATCTCTCACGTCGTGAAGCTTGTTCCTCTTGCCGGAGATGATGAAGTGGAGACTGCCGGAGCTGGGTTGGAGATGATGACAGGAGCATTGGTGATGGTGCGGCTGGCCGGATCTGGAATGACGACGATGGGGATGACTGGTCGGAGCCCGAGGTGCTCGCCGGAAGGGGTGATCGGTGCTGGGACGGAAGAGGGGGCGCGGCCAGCATCTGTTGGAGTCTGAAACGGCATGGGCTGGAGAAGACGACGACGGCAGGAAGACCGAGATGGTGGCGAAACTGGACTGGAGCAGGCGGCAACGAGGATGATGACCTGAGTTTGCAGCTGGCCGGAGGTGGTGACGAGGCCGATGAAGTGGGTAGTTGGAGAAGAAAGGCGTAACTCCATCTGATTTCGTATGTCATGTAGCAAATTGAATTTGGAAATGAACCAATTCTGGCGGGGCCCCACAGCCCCTTCAGCCTTTTAATTTCTTAATTTTTTATTCTTTCTTCAGAAAATGCAAGAAAAAAACCGCCCTATCTAAATACTACCAATACAAGACCACCATACGAAAATACTACACATTGAGTACCAGTCCATGTATTTTGATATACTTTTGGTAAATAAAATGGTGAAATGACTAAAGAGCCACTGGTAGAAATTTGTACCAATGTATAGGTAGGAGGGTAAAGTGGGTATTTTCACTTTATGTCATTTCACTACCCTTCCCAATGTTTAACTTCTGCAGCCTCTGTCCAAACCCATCTTCTTCATCCCTCTCTCCCAACTCCTCCTTCTCCATTCCGCTCTCCCACTTTCTGTTCACCACTTCACCTCCCACATTTGAAATAGACGTTGGTTCAAACACCCGCACGTTGGTGATGACGACCGAGCGAGCAAGCTCTGAGTTGGCCAGAAAAAGCTTCGATGGTGCGGTGCCAAGAAACTCAAGTCGAAGAGGTCCCGATTTTCAGAACAGAAATAGTTAATAAAATGGGTCTTGTGAATTAAGTTAGGGTTTTAGCTACACTTTGCTTAATTTTCAATTTTGGTGCGGTTTAAAAAGGAAGATTTTATGCTTTTGTGCAATTGTTGCGTTGTTTGTGCAATCGATTTAGGGTTTTGAAATATTCTTTTGTTATTTTATATGTTGCACGAAAACTAGAAAGTATTTGTAAGAGAAATTGGTGACATTTGAAAAGATACCGGCAATGTGGATTCGGTATAGATTTAAGGTTTGCTTCTTTGCTAGGTTGAATAGCCCTTTAAAGTTGTTCGGAAAAGTGCAAAAAATATCATAATATACCACTGAAGTATTCTAAAATATGGTTGTTCTGTACAATTGGAGGATGGGCTCGACTATATACTGATGCCCGTGAATACAGATTCCACTAGTTCTCGGTTATTCTGGACCTTAAGGTCTTGGAAATTATAGTTTACAACTTCATGTGGCATCCAAATTATGTACCCCTGCAATCAAAGTATCCATGGTTCAATTTATCTGGTGCTCAGACTTCAATATTTTGTACTATGCTTTTCAGTATTTGGTATTCTTTTGTTCTGACGATTGGTATAAAATCGTTCTGGACATCGGTTTTCAATTATGATCCACAAGTAAATTTCTTATAATGGTACATAAACCGCAACCGCAACCATGGGTTGGAATTCGATGATCACGTCGTGTCTAAAAGGACATGCAGGCAGCAGTGAGATAGTTTTGGACTGCGGGGGTTCACGTGATGTGGTGGCCGGAGGCATTCCTGCGGAATGATGCTGAGTTCTGGGACACAGAGCGAGATGTTGATAAGAAGGTATACCGTTGTAATACCCGAAAATTTGTTCATAAGGTCACAAGCAACCTTAATATGATACGCAACTTCGAGGACGAAGTTGATTCTTAAGCGGGGGTGGATGTAATACCCCATAATTCCATATTTAAAAACGTATTATTTTTACTATTGCTTATTTTCCTTTTACCAATATTATAATTATTATTCTGCCTATAAGTTATTTTAAAATAGATGATTGTGTTATCATATTAATATTAATCCAATTTATTGTTAATAGTTTTAATGTTCAAATTTATAATCAATTAAAGACCATTATATATATATTGCTAAATTTATTCTATATGACCACTTTTCCCATTACTTGAAAACATAGCAATTGGTTTCCTACCACTCCCATCTTATTATTATTATTATTATTATTATTATTATTATTATTATTATTAACCATTTGGTACTAACTAGTAATATACATGTGTAAGGCATTGGATAGGATTTGGCTAAATTTGGCAAATGGGAAATTATAGGGGTTCCACTAACTAATTATGTGCATGTATGGAAAAAGATTCTTGAAATTTGGTTAGGGTGATCGGTTGAGAAATTTAATTCAATTAAAAGTTAAGAATTGCAATTAGTGGAGAAAAACCGCAAGTTGCCAATTTAAAGTGCATTATTGCATGACTAATGAAGAGCTAATTGTCATTTCAAACTCTTACCTGTCATGCATGTTTGTTTGTAAGGCATAATTTGAATTTCAAATACCCATTAAACTTGGTAATCTCTTGACAGCAACTATGAATCGGATAATTCTTGATAGTGGAATATTGGTAAATGCAACTCTTCCGAAATTTCAAGAAATGTCTACATTTAGGAATAGTTAAGGTATCATCATTACAGCCCTCAACCCCTCCAGGAATGGAATATGAATCATATTATTATAGATTAAATATGATTTATTAGCAATCACCAATACCTACCATAGTAACAGCTAGTCATCCAATTTAGTTTGTCTATTCATTACCGTCCATTCCATCACCCAAGGAAAAAAAAAATATCTCTGCACCATGGGATAAACCAGCACCCATTATCTTCTATACTCCACCTATTCGAAAAACCCTAAGTTTGAGACTTCCCGAAGGCCACCCGACGAAGGAGTTCCTACAAGGAGGGCCCGTGGAGCGTGAAACGGAGTTGTAGGTCGTTGGTAAGGTTGAATCCTATGTTTGGTTCCATGATTTTCGAATTTACAGTCATCCCCTACGTTCTAGACTAAGATTGTTCCTGCGTTTTTCGTTTCTTGGCCAAAGGAGGAAGAGATCGAGGTCATTTGGACGTGCCCGGAGCAAGCATAGGCGCCCGATCGTTCCAAAGACATCCTAGAACTCATACTCAGTAAGTCAATACCTTTCATATCAATATGGGTGGCTTAGGGGCGTCCAAAACATTGGTTTTAAAACAAAACATTAAAATCGAACCTAAGAACACACTTTTACGCATTTATGAAATCCCACGAAACCTTTTATTTCGAGAATCCAAAGTGGAGAAGACTACATGATTAGAGAATGCGACGTTTGTGAAGAGATGATTGAGAAGAGGCTAGATCTGGTAAACCCTCAACAAGGAAATCAAGGAAGAGCCGTAGGACGATTGAACGACATCGATCAAGCTGACTTGCCAACTCAATGAGGAAGGATCATAGGCAATGATACGCGAACCTGTTTGTGAATAATACATAGGCAGTTATGGGGACATAACTGTAATCTTAAGGAGGGGAGGATGTAACAACCCGAATATTTTGTATCCCCAATCAATAAATAAATAAATTCAAATTGTTTTGAACTACGTAATGACTTTATCCCTTCACAGGGTACGTAGGCAACTTGGAAATTTCAATTCTGGGTTCAGTCAAACGATATAATAAAATAATACAAACAATATCAACAACAACAACACATAATGATACAATCACGCAATCAAACAATAGCACAAAATAGAAAGGACCTTAGTTCCAAGCTCGCGAGAAGCTAACACCCAACTTCGGGGACGAAGTTCATTCTTAAGGGGGGTAGACTGTAATACCCGGGATTTTTATCGACGTCCAAAGGAATAAAATTTATTTCTTAATCCGATCGAGGCCAAAATATTTCCGAGAAGAAGAAAATAATTCATTATTGCTCGGAAACGAATTACCGATAAATTCAAAATGGAATAAAAGAGGGAAAAGAAGCCCGAAGATATTCCATGGATTAATTCCAAAAGAACTGGAATTAAATTCAAGAAGGAAAAGAATTTTAATTCCAAGAACACGTGAAATCGGAAAAAATTTAATTAGATAAATTATTACACGGGAGTCGAAAGACGACGAATTGAAGCCGACGAATTCAAACTCGACGGATTCAAGATTTCGAATATAAAATTCATTTGAGTCGAAATAAATTTGAGAAAGGAATCGTAACCTGAGAACGACCCGAAAAGTCGAGCCCGAAAACGTAGAAGGACAGAAGTCCGAAAGAGATGAGAGAAGGCTTGAAGGATCGCATGACCAGGCCCAGCCGCAGCCCAGGCCGGAGCCGCGCAGTCGCCGCGCGGGGGTTGCCCTAAGACCGCGCCATCCCCGCGCCAGTGCAGCAGCAGCTGCCAACTTGCGCGATTCCAGCGATTCTTGCCAAAATTTTGACCTCCGATTAAGGTAGGTCAATCTCAGACGAGGGGAAAGCTTTTAGGACGGGATTGGATGATCCCCAGCCCCCATTCTCAGCCTCTCAACCCTATTCTTCATTCCAAACCCTCCCGAAACCAAAAACACGAAGCTCCGACTTTCCGACGACTTTTTGATCAATTTCTGGCGACGAAAATCGACGGAGGAGGCGTGGAGAACAAGATCTTTAGTGTTCCAGATTGTGGTAAGTCGTTCATAGGTTTTCGTTTATGTTTTCGAGTCCGAAAATCCGATCTAACCCTAGATTTTTACTTTCGATTTCGTTTCGGGGCCAACGGAGAGGAGACGAAGTAATTGGGACGTGTTCGTAGCAAGCGTGGGCGCCCCGATCGATCAAGAGACATCCTAGACACCACCCACTGTAAGTTAACGCTTACTTGGTTTTGGGTGATTTAAAATGCAACCGAACATAGGGATTGAATAACTCTAAAATCTGTCAACACGAAAAACCCACAGCGCAGCAATTTGGTATGAAGTTTTCGAACCCTTAAAACTACTCAAACGGAAAAACTTAAAACATGAAAAATGTTCCTAAGACAAAGATCTAGCTCGTATAAAATTTTCATAATTTTTCATTGTGTTTTGATATCCGAAAATGGTCGAGAAGCAACCTGCCTTAAGAGTTGATCTTGAAACAGTGATATATTTGATATCTGACCAAAACCCCTATTTCGAGAGTTCAAACCGAAAAACTCAAAACTAGAATTTTGATCCTAAGACCTTAAGCTATGTTGTGTAAAAATTTCAGAGATTTTCATCGAGTTTTACTACCCCTAATCGCATCGGACATAATCTGTCATTTCAAGGAAATTTTCGAAAACTGACAGTGTACTTGTTCGAACTTGAGGAGCATGTTTCTAGGATATCTAGTCCGAACTAATCTTTGTGATGTAAATACAAGTTGTAGCTAATCATGTCTTGTATGTGTCCACAAAATTTTGGAATTTTTGGAGTCCATTTGATGTGTCAAAAAGTCGAGTTTTGAAATTGTGTCAAATCTGAAACCTGACAGCATACTATTTATGTGAAAAACTTGATTTTTGACTTGTTTCCTTAACCCGGATCGTAAAACTTAAAACACGAAACTTGTTCGACTCTTTGTTTTCGAGTTACTGGTGAAATTTCAAAATTTTCGGACTTAAAATGAATTTTAAATAATTATGGAGTAAAACAGCGACTAGTGAAAAATTATATTTGAGAGACTTGTGAAATTTGCGAAATGTGTTCTTACCTTGCGGGTTCGATTCCCCAAGGCTTCTGTGTCCCTGCGGGTTCAATTCCCCAGGATGTCTATCTTACCTTGCGGGTTCGATTCCCCTGGGTGTATGCTTTCCTGCGGGTTCAATTCCCCAGGATGTATGTCAATTCCTGCGGGTTCAATTCCCCAGGACGTGTGTTGATTCCTACGGGTTCGATTCCCTAGGATGCGTTTAAATTCTTGCGGGTTCGATTTCCCAAGAACAAATTATACTAGATCATATTGAACAAAAGTGGAAGAATGAAATCCTGAAATATTTGAATATTTTCCTTATCTAAATTATGTCTTGCGATTATTTTATCATGTGTGGTGAATTATGATCATGTGGAAAACCTTGTTTAAAATTTTGCCACTTAATTATTAGTGCGTGAATAAATTGAATTGTGTATTATCTACAAGCATACTTTTATTAAAGTTAATTAAAGGCTTTGAAACCCCTTGATCATAATAGGTGTTAACTTACTCAGCTCGTTTTGCTGACCCAAACCATTTTTCCCCTTTTCTTTCAGAGTATGAAGAATATGCATCATCATATGCATGCATGGGCTTAATTGGGATAAATATTATCTCTAAATTTTGTTTTAATTATGACTTGCATAAACGGGCCTGTTTAACCCGTGTTTTGGCCGTGTTGGCCCTTATATTTTATTTCCGCTGCACAACTTATATTTCCGCTGCATGTATGGATGATTATTATTTTTAAATATAAGTATTTTCGGACTTGGTTGTTTAAAATTATTTTATACCCTTAGCCTTGCATCTAGAGCTCGAATTAAGTCGTGTCTTGCTTGGGAGGTGTGGCGGTGGCATCCCGGCCTGGGTTATCAAATCCGGGGTGTTACACTTGGTGAGACCTAATCGATGACTCTGTTTCTAGTTTCCCAAAATCAACCCTCGGTAGAATGTGAATTAGTCATAACTGTGGAATTTATCCCTTACTCAGGTCCGGATTTTATAAAGGAATTTTTGTTGGAAATTTATTATGAAACATCTGATTTAAATCAAGACTTTTATGTCCAAGGGAAGGATCCCAAAATAATATGACCACAATATCTACATAATATTATCATGCATACATTTATATGAGAAGATAAAATAAATTACCCCAAAATATATGTACACAAAAGTGAGTTAGTCTCGAGATGAGAAGAATTTGGCTACAAATAAGTTAGAATTAACCGGGGTAATCTGGACTGTAAACATCTGTTGTCTAGTTCCCAATTATTCCAGATGGTACGATTTTTAGACAGTAAGAGACCTTCAATGACAGTGATCGCTAACATCGAGAGTTTTACAATCCATGAATAGAGGAAAAACACACATGTTTTCTCACTGTAACACTATTACAACAGTGTTGATCGACACTGTTCAATGATATTACCACTTGAAATTCATGTTTGAAATTAAGATAAGGAAAAGAAAACTGTATCTAATTAGGAATTGGCTGAGTGGCTAGTCGTTATCCCTGTACAAAGACCTTTTTGCCGGAGCTTCCACCAATCTCTAATCAAACCATGCAAAATAACGAGCAATAATTAATATACAGAAGACGAGCTAGTCGTATCCCTAGAAGGGACCTTTTTGCCAACATTGATCTGTGATATTCCTTATTACTCATTTCATACAAACAATAATAAAAAAAACAACAAATATAAAAATAAAAAAAATAAGTAAAAGATTTTTGGTACTGTACAAGTGTTAATTGTACAGTAATTTTGACACTAATTGGTTGAGTTGTGTAATGGATAAGTGTTAGATGTAATGGGCCTAGGTCGAATACACCCATACAGCTTACACACCTCGAAGGAACAAAAATATTTATGGGATTTTTAAAATAAAATAAAATAAAATTGGGATGCGGTCTATTAAATTAGGTGCGGTCTAGACCGCACCTATGAAGACCACATCCTTTTGCAAAATGGATGTTTGGCCCTTCACCATAATCGGTCATTGGGTAGATGTGGTTTAATCAATTGATGCGGTCTAGACCGCATCTGATAGTGTAACAGCCCGGATTTGGTCACCCAGGCCGGGACGCTACCGCCTCACCCTTTTAAACAAGACACGATCAAATCGAGCTCATTTAAAAGAATGCTAAGGCTTAAGTTGCATCATTATTTAAATCAATCAAGAGTGCCCGAGTTTAAATCAGAGTTCTAGTCTACCATGCACGAGTAAAGTAATGCGGAAGCTAAAAACAGGGCCAAAACATGCGGCCAAAAACGTAGTCCAAGTCCAATGCATAAATTTAAAATAATGTAAATGCGACAAGTCTTTAATAATGGAAACCCCGTCCCTCCGTGCAATGCTTACACTTCAAAATCTGAAAAAAAAAATGAAACAATTTATCTGTACAAAAGGTACTGCGTAAGTTAATATATAGCACAACGAATTTTAAAAGATTTTAGAAGAGTACACAAAGATAATATTTTAATTTAGAAAGACGAATAAATAAAATAATTTAAAATCTCTTACACATATCCCACGAATATTTTACCAATGTTCGTTATGATCGAGGACACCAATTTTTGCCCTTTGGGACTAACATCCACAAGGACTCAACATAAAGATTCTAGGGACGTACCCTTGGAATCAACCCACCTCTGGGACTCGTACCCACGAGGGATGTGAAAGCAGTGACCCTATACAGACCACTCCGGAGCCCTAGATAACCCATACGGATACATCTAGGAGTATAGACTCTTACAATCACAAAACCACAAGATCATATGTGCCGTTGTGGCTACAAAAGAGGGGGCGGCCCAACGAGCTCACGCCAAGTGCACTTACCCTCTAAAACATTGGGCATCCCACTCGATCAAAACTTACAAAGTTTCAAAACCACATTTTTTTAACATTTCATAATATCACCACATTTCCAGAATTCATATATATCAAAAACGAGTAACATTCGACTCTTAGCTCGTCAAAATACACAAGATAGAATTTACCGATAAAAGTGGCACTCTGGCAGTTTTCAAAATTGTATTTGAAAATATAGCAAACTATTTTTTAAAATTTTGGAAAAATTACAGTAGTTAGGGAACATCGAACTAAGCATTTTTCATAGAAATAGCCATCTCAAAATTTGGACTCTAAATAGGTCATTTTAATCGATTTCAGTAGGCCACTGTTTTAGGATTTTGCATGCTCCAGGATGTTCGACCACAGTGTGTTCAAAAATTCGTAACAATTTCGAACATGCTCCAAAAATCATAAACTTTTACAGGGATAATCTAGACACATAATGCAACAATTCTTATGAAGACATCAAGCACGAATAACAATCATAGGATGATGTAAAATGCGCAACAAAACCAAACTTCATGAAAAATCCATTCTGTCAGAAATTTACAGCAGAATACCAGATACGATTTCGGGTATTAAATCAACTCCAAAAATTATGAAAATATACATAACTCATATTTAGAATGTTAGGAACAATTTTCATTTCGGAAAGATCTTCTAAAAACGATCGGAGATAGGTCGAAAACGCAGGACAACAAAAGCTAGTCATAGAAAACCCTATTTGACAGATTTACCAACGGAGGGATTACGGACTAGAACTCGATGGAAACTCGACCAAAACCTCTAAAAATTGACGTGCACAATACTAACTTACTTGAGATGAGTTTAGGATCGAAATTCTCCTTGGTAGAATGACCGAGATTGTCCGGATCAGTCTCAGCAGTCCCCTCCTCCAACGATCGATCCTATATTCAAATGGTTGGCAAAATCCTTAAGATGGAGGTCTGAAATTCGAGTCTAGGACTAAGGAAAAAGAATGAAATCCTTACCAACCACTTTATGAAGGATTTGGAAGCCTCAATTCATCCTCACCCTTCCTGGACTTCGGAGATAAGACACACACAACTCACCACACTCAAACTGTTGCAGAATTCGGATAGTGCAAATGGGAGAGAGTTTTGGGGCTGTGTGTGGTTAAATAGGGGATTGATTAGGCTTCCCATGATGACCATGGGTAATTGTATGGTTGATTGGAGCAGTAATGGTCGGATGAAACCGCTCCTAATCCCCTCCAACAGTCCCCCTTCACCCTTGGCTCAAAAATAAGTTCAATGGATAAACATTATCCAATCTTGATCCAAAGTGTGAGGCTTGAGCACTTAAAACTCATTGATAAACCTCCAGAAAACGTCCCAAAACGTCTGGGGACGGAATGCCAATCGATTGAGATCACCCCAAGTCGAAATCAATCAAAAACGAGTCTAACACTCGTCAGCCGCAGCTGCTGCTGGTGGCGCGCCACCGCGCCGTCACCGCGCGGCCACCAGCCCACGGTTTTTTCCTTGTTTTATTATTATTATGATTTTACTTCTAAAAATCATAAGATAATTCGATAAATCTATCCCGAGTCGCGACTGTCCGAAATATTTAATTCCGCTCTCTTGGAATTATTTTGATTTTTAATAAATAAATCTAGTCCTTTAAATTTTTGGAGACGATTTCTCGGGTATTACAGTCTACCCTCCTTAGAAATCAACTTTGTCCTCGAAGTTAGGTCGCACTCGGACTGATAGCAATGCAGGCAATTGATTGGCACGTAATAATTGACACGCATAAAATATTGAGGTTTGAAAATTAAATTCTTACCTCGGCGCGTGACGACTCTTTGCGGGGTATCACATCCTCTCCCCCTTAGGATTGCAGTTATGTCCCCATAACTGCTCATGAGTCGCGTTGGAAAAGGTTGTGATAATTTTGCTTCATATCCGATTCCAACTCCCATGTTGCTTCTTCCGTGCCATGATTGGAACATAGCACCTTCACTATTTTCACGGTCTTGTTTCTTGTGACCCTTTCTTTGACGTCAAGTATCTCGATCGGATATTCCTCGTATGTCAGATCATCATCCAGCTCAATCACATCGGTTTGCAAGACGTGAGCTGGATCGTGTATATATTTCTTTAACTGAGAAACATGAAACACGTTGTGAACGTAATTCCGGTGGAAGAGCCAATCGGTAGGACAAGGTACCTACACGTTCTAAAATCTCGTATGGACCAATGTAGCGAAGACTCAGCTTCCCTCGTTTGCCAAATCGCATCACCCCCTTCATTGGTGACTGTAACTTTTGACGAGTTTGCGTGACACGAGTATTTTCCAAATTTTTTTACTGGTTTATTGCTCGAGGAGGAAACTGCGATTTCAAATGGCGCCTCGAGAATCCCCGGCAACGGCGCCATGAAACTTTTGACGAGTTTCGTCAATCACGAGTATTTTTCTGAAATATCAGGTGTGGAATTATTAAATGAGAAGAGTTATGATGTAGGGAAGGGGTTTAAGGATATGTTAAGATTTCCCTTTTTATTACTCATGTGGGGGTGTTTTAAATCTCAAACGGCGCTGTGGTCCTTCCCGCTATGAAACTTTTGACAAATATCACGGTGCAACCGGGATTGACCTTCAGTCTGTCACCCTGAAAGCCCCTGGTATCTACACCATGATGCTTCTCTTCATTTCATGTCGAGAAGATACCTGCCGGGGTAAATATTTCAATCTTACCAGACACCAGTGTTCAATACTTAATAAAGTATTATTTATTACAACTGCGCTGCATCCTCCCCGGCAACGGTGCCATGAAACTTTTGACGAGTTTCATTGCGCTGCCGGGGGGGTGAAGAACCGTCTAAATACGACTTCCAATTTCATGGTGCTCTTCCCACTACATGAGTATTTTCTAAAATGTTGTCTTTTTATTTACTCGTGTCAAGAAACTGTGCATCCCGAAAGCGCACGGAGTCAAAAATTGCAGTAATTTATAGTAAGTACCGGATCGTTCACTGGAGGATGTGCGATGGAAGCAGGGCCCACGTCGTTTACTAAGATTTTCCACTCGGTTACTCGTTTCAAGTTTTGCAAGGTTTTCTAACAACTACTTGACATAAATTAAACCAGATCATGAAAGCAGTAAAAATTATTCTACAAAGCATGGTAAACTAGATCGAAGAAAGCAATTAAATCTATACTACGAAAGCAATATAAAATTATGCTACACTATCTAGAAAGCAGGTTTAAATATGACAGAAGGGACAGGGAGGAAATAATAAAGATTGGACAAGATTCAGATGAAACACAATTACACTTCCATTTTTATACACAGATCTTAGCTTGGGATAATCCTCTAGTTAGCTAACTCTCATGCTTTCTACACCATGTTCCCTTTAGCAGACAGGTACTTATGGTGAGAATTTACATGCTCTTAAGACAACAATTTCTAAGATACCACAGACTTATAACTCCCTCCACAGGCCTTGTGAAGTTACATTACATATCTGTGGTGGACAAGCAACACCTAACATATCATTAGTTGACATGCCAAGTACTCCTATCATTCCCCCATGTCACACCCAAAGTTTCAAATAAAGCCCCAAACCATTCCATAACTCTCAAACCTTTTAACAGATGGACAGCCCCTAATTCTTCCGAGTGACCTCTATGAAAGCATTTAAAGGGAAGCAGTAAAGAAAGCTGTAAAGAAAGCATTTAAATCTATCACTCGGAATCGTTAAAAACGTCTCTTTCCGTTAGTATAAAAGAGCCCCTGGTCTTGATGACCAGATGCAGATCAAGAACCCCCGAGATATCAATAAGCCACAGGGCTTACAACATCTGGGTAGTTATGAGATACAAACTAAATGAAACAGATTCATAAATGAACCTATTCCGGATGTACTCACTCAAGACTCAATTCTAGACTTTGGCAGAAGAAGATAGTAGTCGAAGGAATACTCGACCTTACCTTATAAATTCACCAAGGCCTATATGTTGTTCCTCTAGTATTATTTATCACATCTCATCTACACCCAAGTGGATATTGACTTAATGCGATATCTAATATCAGATTTCCAACACACAACAATTTTGAGAAGCAAATGAATATTTGAAAATCATTCCCTAGACAGGTACTAGACTCTCAATTAAAACACAGATCCTTTCAGTCTAGATGAGACCTAATCGCTGACTCTGCTTCTAAGCTCTCAAAATCAACCCTCCAGTGGAGTATGAATTAGTCATAACTGTCGAATTTATCTCTTACTCAGATCCGGATTTTATAAAGGAATTTTTGTTGGAAATTTATTATGCAGCATCTGATTTAAATCAAGACTTCTGTGTCCAAGGGGAAGGATCCCCAAAATAATGATATGACCGGAACATCTACATAATAATATCATGCATACAAGTATATGAAAAGGAAAATAAAATACCCCAAAATATATGGTGGGATTAGACGGAATGCGATACACAAAGATGGAGTAGCCTGAGATGAGAAGAAATCGGCTAAAAAGAGTGCCAGAGATAGTTGGGGTTTTCCGGACTGCAAACATCTGCTGTCCGGTTCCCAAGTTTCCCAGATGATTGGTTTTAGACAGAAAGAATTCCAAACGACGGTGACTGCCGTCATTCGGTTTTCTTTTGTCTGTGAGTGGAAGAAGAACCCACATATTTCTTGCTGTAATATTTCTCAACTGATGTTGGTCGACATCAGTTGATACTATTGCAACTTGAATTCAGGTTGAGAAATTAAGATAAAGAAAATTAAAACTGTATCTGATTAGGAATTGGCTGAGTGACTAATCGAAACTCTTAGTGAAGAGAACGCTCGCCGAAGCTTCCACCAACCACTAACCAGATCATGCAAAATAACAGATAATGATTGACACACAGAAGACGGGTTAGTCGATATCCCTGTGAAGGGACCTTTCACCAACATTAATCTGTGGTGTTTCTCATTATCCGTTCATACACACAATGAAGAGGAAAACATGAAAATAAGGAAAATGTTTTTGGGTATTGTGTGGGTGTTGAGCACACAATAAATAGACACTGATGGGTTGAAATGTGTAATGGATGGAAATCAGATGAACTGGGCCGAGGCCCATTACACCCATGCAACTTACACAAATCATGAAAGAAAATGTTTTTGGAATTTTCAAAATAGAAGGGATAGTTCAATTCGAATTATTGGGGTAATTCGAATTAAAAATGCATAAAGGATGAAGCATTATTCTACCCAATTAATCATTGCAAAGAAATGAGATATCATCTAATTCGAATTGTTGATCAATTCGAATTAATTCGAATTGAGCAACTCGAATTGATGAAGCCCTTTCCTTGCTCAAAATTGACTAAGGCATTTACCTCAAGGGGAAGGTGAATTCGAATTATCCAGCAATTCGAGTTAATTCGAATTGGACAATTCGAATTGGTAAGAGATGGGAAAATAAACTAAGGCATGAGTGGATGATATGCAATACAATGTGGTTTCCCTTCCCAATTCGAATTGTTGGACCAATTCGAATTAATTCGAATTAGAGAATTCGAATTGGTTGAAAACCACATGAGGGAACTTTTTGGATGTGCAATTCGAATTTCTTGGGCAATTCGAGATAATTCGAATTGCCTCAATTCGAATTACACATTTTCGAGCAACCACAATTTTTGTTCTCAAAAGTATGGGTTAGGTGAACACTGTGCTGTAATGATGTGTTTAGATTTACTAAATCCCTCATCTCACATCAATGTCATTTCACAGCCACCCTAGTGAGATTTTCAAGAAATAAACCAAATACATGTCCAGTGGGTATTTGCTAGATTCAAACCCTATTTCTACAAACAAAGGATCAAAGATCAAAGGACCTAAAACATCTAGTTATCTAAGAACTACATGAGTAAACTAAGAACACTCAAGTTATCTAAGGCAGCATGAAATAGGATTAAGGCAGGAAAAATAAAGCATAAAAAATAGATATCAACAAACCTAGAAACATCTAAAATCTAAGAACACTTATTTGAAGCTCTAAGGTACAAAATCAAACCAAAAACCCACCAAACATGCATTTATTAAGTTTAAATGTCAACTAGGACATAATAAATGTAACCTAGTTGAAACAACAAACATACTAAGCATTTATTTCTAGGGAAAGCATTAAAGAGTGCCATAACACATGAATAACACCATTTCTGGAAATTTTCCTTGTATTGGCACTTTGAAAGCAAAATAAAGAACCCAAAACCATCATTAGGTTGAAGGTAGGGTTTATTCTAACTAAAAAGCTTGTAAAAATTCTGGAAAATGGCTACTCTAAGGGTTATACAAACTGCTTCTATACTAAACTAAAATCAAAGCATATAAAGATTACACTACTTGCAAGAAATTTAAACTAAACTAAACTACCTACCTAACCCTTAAGGGGTGTGGAACCTCCTGCTGTTCTTTTTGTCCCAAGCTGCTTTTTGGCAAAATTCTTGATCTCCTGATTCTGTTGTGGAAGGTCTGCTTTTATAGATAAATTTCGAAACCTTAGGCCCACCAGTGTTGAGTCCATGCTCCACAGCTTCTGATGAATTTTTGAGTGTAGTTCGAATTATCTCAACCAATTCGAATTAATTCGAATTGTGAGATCTCTTCATTGAGCTGGGATTTTGGCCTTCAGTTATCAATTCGAATTGTTAGAATAATTCGAATTGGTCTTTTCTCGAATTGGATGAGGGTTTCTGCTTGGCTTCCTTGCACTTGTTGGCAATTCGAATTGTTTGTGCCAATTCGAATTAATTCGAATTGGACAATTCGAATTGCATCTTCTTCTTGCCTTTGGGTTTCTTCTCTCTTCATTCCCTAATTCGAATTAATTCGAACTTGAACAATTCGAATTAGGCTTCTGCATTCCTTCCAACACTTAACCATTTCTTTGCTCTCTTTAGCAATTCGAATTGTTGTGCAATTCGAATTAATTCGAATTGCACACAATTCGAATTGTGCTTCAACCAAATTTCAGTTGTGGGAATTTCAATCTTTTTCCCATCTTTTTGGATTTTTGTGGGCACTTTTATTCTTTTGCCCATCTTTTCATTCCTTTTTCTTCTCTTTTTCCTTTTTTCATGTTTTTGGATTTTTCTAACACAATTACAATTAAAAATTGTATGTTTTGTGTCTCTTTATTACCGGCTCGATGTTTTTACAAACTAGCATTAATCTGTCAAATTCAACTGCTCTCTTATTACAATAAGATGGAAACACGATCAAAATGTCCGTCTCAGACACGGAAATGGATTGAAAATAATGGTCAATTTTGGCCATTATCAACATCCTCACATTTAATACTGATCGTCCCCGAGCAGTCAGAGTCAGTGCTCCTAGGAGCTTGGACTCTGCATATTCAATCCATTTGCGTGGCCTCAAAAAAAATTTCATTCTTCTTATATTGGGATAAGACAATCAAAATTACAAGTATTAAATTCTCTTAGTTGCAGTGTTTAATGGAATGATACTTCTCACTTGAGTGAACACACAAACCAATCATTATTGTTAATTCTTCTTGAATATGTGTTTAGAAAAATTCATTGGCTTACTTCTTGAATTCAAGCATGACATGATCATTGATTAATAGAAACAGAGCCTCACATATAGTAGAATCGGAAAGTTCACTCACTCTCAAGATTGGCTTTTAAACAATACGCTCATAATCAAATTCAAATAAATTCTCCCATAAGCTTGCAACTGGACCAACTCGCCACCGGCTCATTTCCTCAAATCGAGATCCCGAGGTCTTATTCAAGGTTATAACGGGGCATACGGTTGTAACATTTGGTAGGAAAGGGAATTATTGGGCTAAAAAGTGACATGACACCATTCCACCATAACTTGGCATGTTGTAGAATTTATGATCATCGTTATTTCTTTCTTTCTTTTGTTTTTCTTTCTTTTCCTATTGCATGACATTAGACTTTGTCTAATTTGCTTTGTCATTTGCAATTTATTCTTGTTGAATAAATTTCAACTTTCTTTTTTTTTTTTTGAATCGGTTTATAGCATACCGATTGATACATATTTGATGATCAAAAATTACAATGCCTTGATGGGATGGCTCATGTACACTTGGGTTTGATTTTCTTGGTCTTTTTGTAAGGCTGGGAATAATATAGTGGTTTCAAAGAAAAATTAGGCTTAAAGGCTCAAGTTGGTCAATCCTAAAGGGAGATTGTTTTTGGGTTTGGAATTCAATCGGAAGCCAAAATTTTGGGTTTTCTAAGTGCCTTGATCATATGCTCGATTTCGGGAATATGGCATGGTCTTGAATCGGTCCCAATTGCAAGTTCTAGTGCCCTTTAATCGAATTGATTCACACAATCAAAGAAGTATTGAGTAAAAATGACTCGGCTCAGATCTCACAAGGGACGGTTTGATCATGTCATACATTTATTCTCAAATTTAGCCTTTGAAAATTTCTTACAACTTATTCAATCAAATTCTCAACATGAAAGTTTGTTAGTCTTTCAAGTGATCATATCATTGGATTTTTATAGCTCAAAACTTCAAGAATTCATGTCATGCATATTTTTAATTGTTATCCCAATGTAATAGTCTCAAAATTTCATCATCAGCCTAAATTCAACATGTGAACTTAGGTGACAGATTTATGCTTGTTTTATGCCGGTTTGTTTGATTGAAAGCAGTAAAAAGACACTGTGAACATGCAAGCACGTCACAACTTGTTTTTTGGCGTGACAGTCACTTATTCATCTTGGACTGCCACACATCTTTTTTTTTTTTTTTTTTTCAAATAATAGAGAACTCAATACGAAATTCTCTTGTGGAAAGCAGCAAATGTACGACTTCCAAAATATGTCGTACAACCATTAAAACAAACAAATTCAAGGTTCGTTATACAGTACACGACCTTAATCACAACCAAAAATCAATACAGACAAAGCTGTACACTTGGATAGGTTAACGTCAAAGATCAGTCAAAAAGTTACCGAAATACGGTTCCACTTAGTCCAGTCAAAAGTGAATCTTTACAGATTCAGTCCTTCTTCAGCATCTTTCCTTTCTATCCTTGGAAGAAGATTCTAGTCCAATGAACATAGTTCGTCAAGCTGCAGGGTACGCAGAAATCTACCATGTCGTCCTCATCTTCCTCCATCACCCTGGTGCAGTAGACTCTTGGCCCTTGATTTCCGAACAGGTCGGGTGTCTCCAGGCTATCAGCCAGCCATGCGAAGACGTTAGTCCCAACGTATTGCATGACGAACCTGTTGGTTATGATCTTGTTGATCATTGACACCCCCTGCTGGACCTGTTCATTGTCCAGCTTGCTAAGCAGCATGTATCCTCTGACAAAGATTGAGGCCCTGTGGTTGTCCTCAATCCCTTCCTTTAGCAGCTCACACGCCAGAGTCTCGTTTCCTGCTCCGAATGCCTGCAGGGCTGGGATGAGTTTCAGGTTGTAGTTGCCAGCTTCTTCGCACTTAACCAGAAGTGCCTCCTTTTGCAATTCAACCCTTTGTTCCCACATCTTGACAATGGTAGTCTCTAGTTCACATCTCCTGTAGACAATGGGAAGATCAGCTGCATCCCTGAATTTGGTGCACACTTCTCTGACCCTCCACACTTTCTTGATGCAATCCTCTCCGATGCGGGAGAGGATTTCTCCTAGGAGCTCTACTGGCAGATCCAGTAGTTGAGTTTCTTCCTCGTGATCTTCGTTTTGGGCTAGGGGAATGATGTCTCTGAAAAGACATGGAGAGATGATTAGGTCTGAGACCCTCAGCCTCATACCTTCAGCCACTTCAAAGTACAGTTCACTTTCTAACACCTGTCTCACTTGAGGTACACTATGAAAGTCCAAGGGGTCAGATTATCAAATCTACTCTTATTTCAGCAAAAATAAGGAAAGCAAGAGAGAAATAAGGATCTTGGATCCTTAGAAATTTTTCTTAGACTATAATTAGTCTAAGATGTTTTTGGGTGGTCGAAGGACCAAAAGAAAATTTCGTAGGTTGTTGAGCCTACGAAAGAATTTTTGATTTTTCTCACTACTTAACAAGTGATTTAAATCATGTGAGGTAGGGAAGATAAGAGATTAATGATGAAAAGCAAATGCAAGAGATGAATTATGTAATCACTAGTATGTAACAATGGACCATGACCAAAAATAAGAAATGAAAATAAAAGTAGACATGCATACATACAAAAGGTGATTTTTGGATTTTTATGAAAAAGTGTTGACTTGTTTATTTAATGAAATTGGGGGTGTAAGTGGTCCCCCATTTGGATTTTATTTTGGAAAGTGGGTTTTTAAGGAATAAAACAAAACATTCCTTACAAGTATTCCCCACTTGTTCCAAGTTGACAAAGATCAAACACTTAAACAAAGAATATTCTGAAAATTTGTCTTTTTATACATAAATGCCATGCCAAAAGTGTTGGAGAAATTTTGGCATGGTTTTGTCTGTAATACCATGTTTCCGTATGCGCAAACGTCAACCTTTAGAGTTGAGTTTGCCATGTGTGGGCAACATGTACCCGACAAAAGCATTCATTACTAAAATACTCATATAACAGTATACATGCAAACATCAACAGAAACGAGAACAGTTGATCCATCTATACTACTGTAATGTGCTAATGTTACCAACAAAACTCATGCTTTAAAAACATAAATTTTGCAGATTTCATCAATATGCATTTCGAGTCATCATTAACAACTTTCTACTGATCAAAACAACACAGTGGGCACAGGAAACTGTCTACAGTGTTAACCCTACTCACAGATTACTCAAACACTAACAACAAATATGCACACAAACACCAAAATGAAGAAACAAAACCATTAAAACTAAACAGAAGCCATATTTTTAAGAGTTTTGAAACCCTTATTTTCAGAATGAAAACACCCCCATCACAGAGACGTTCGAACCCTCAAAAATGGAAGTTTCAGCATAAATCCCTAGAAACCTAAGTTCTGCCTACTTGGTTCTAAATCATCTTCGAACACGCCTACCCTATTCCACCCACATTCCGACCTTCCCTTTTGTAAAAACAGAGCACATTCCCTCCCCAACCCCGATTTCACAAGGAATACGAAGAGACACAACTAAAAACTGTGAAAAACGAGTGCGAAGATGAAAAAGAAACACTTACCCCCTGCTCCCACTCGGATTCGATGACGAAGATGCCATTTCCGACGAGTTTGAACGGAGGAAAGGTCGAGACGAGGGACTGGTTTCGCGATGAAGAAGGGTTTCGCGAGAGAGAGAACGGAGGATTTTTGGAAATGCGAAAAGTGAAAGTGAGGAAAATGAGAGGGAAAAAGGGTATAAAAAGGGTTCGGAAGGGGAGTTCGAATTATGCACTAATTCGAATTAATTCGAATTGGTGCATTCTGTGAGAGATGCGAGTTATTCAGGCCAATTCGAATTAATTCGAATTGGCTTGCAAGACCAAATACACGCACAAGTTCGAATTCTGAATCAATTCGAATTAATTCGAATTGACTCATAATTCGAACCTGGTGGTGGGGAGTGACTTTGCATAGGAATGCTTTTGTGAGCTAATTCGACTTATTGGTGTAGTTCGAATTAATTCGAACTTCCCCACAATTCGAATTGCTCACTTGCATAAGAGAATGCCTTTTGTATGCCAATTCGAATTAATCAGGCAATTCGAATTAATTCGAATTGCCTTACAATTCGAATTGCAGTACTTGGCCTACTAAAATATCCGAAAATTCTGCCTTGGGTGCCAATTCGAATTTGCATGGCAATTCGAATTAATTCGAATTGCCTGCATAATTCGAATTAACTAATCCGAATGCGAAAATTTCCAAGGCAAAATGTCTTATGTGGTATGTTCCAAGCAATTCGAATTAATTCGAATTTTCTTGAAATGAAAATTAAACCACATCCAAGACCAAGACTTAGGAAAATTTGGATTTTCAAAAATTTATGTTCATCAAGATGAACTCAAGAGCAAACATATCTACACAGACTTAGAATTTAAAACATATTGCTTGCATAATTTAGGTTGGGTTAACAGTTTTATTTTATGAATTTATTCTGGATTTTAGATTTCTCTAAATTCCAGAATTAATTTTCATTAAATATAATATTAACCCAACCGGGAACCTGGTTTTTGGGAGCTTTATCTTTCTTTTTGTTGGTTCCTTGAATTCCTGCAAAACAATTATGAAAAGGTATTAGGTTTTCTCCAAATATCTACATCCTCACATTTAGAGTCTTAGTACTCTAAATGTTCAATTGATTTTTGGATACTTTGTCCCAATAAAAATAAGTGAAGACAGTGATAAATAAGTAAGTAAACATAGATATATGTATAATATTTATTGAGCATAAGCCGGTTCTGTTGTCATTTGAGCTTCTTTTTCGGGGTCGAACTGCCCAAGATACTCCTTCAATCTGTGTCCATTCACCACCAGCTCTCCTTTGTCAGTCCGAATCCTGACAACTCCACTTTCAAACACGTGCACCACTTCGTATGGCCCTTCCCATCTGGATTTAAGCTTTCCGGGGAACAGCTTCAACCTAGAATTAAATAACAAGACATTCTGGCCAACATAGAAGTGTTTAGAT